>PNEQ01063484.1:0-75660 GCA_003012365.1 Medauroidea extradentata | reverse complement strand
CGGACGATTTGTGTAAACCATCAAGTCAAGCTACATTCGATAGTAAAGAGGAATGTGATAAAGTACGATCACGGTCAAGTACGATCAAGTACGATCAAGTACGGCCAAGTACTGTCAAGTACGATCAAGTACGGCCAAGTACTATCAAGTACGATCACTAACAGGTGTAAGCAATACAAGCAGACTTATATCCTTATCTACCTGTCATACATACGGACGATTTGTGTAAACCATAATGTCAAGCTACATTCGATAGTACAGAGAAATGTGATAAAATACGATGAAGTACGTTCAAGTACTATCAAGTACGATTACTAACAGGTGTAAGCAATACATGCCGACTTATAGCCCTATCTACCTGTCATACATGCGGTCGATATGTGTAAACCATCAAGTCAAACTACATTCGATAGTACAGACAAATGTGATAAAGTACGATCAAGTACTATCAAGTATGATCACTAATAGGTGTAAGCAATACAAGCAGACTTATATCCCTATCTACCTGTCATACATGCGGACGATTTGTGTAAACCATCAAGTCAAGCTACATTCGATAGTACAGAGAAATGTGATAGTACGATCAAGTACGATCAAGTACGATCAAGTACGATCAAGTACGATCAAGTACGATCAAGTACTATCAAGTACGATCACTAACAGGTGTAAGCAATACAAGCAGACTTATATCCCAATCTGCCTGTCATACATGCGGACGATTTCTGTAAACCATCAAGTCAAGCTACATTCGATAGTACAGAGAAATGGGATAAAGTACGATAAAGTACGACCAAGTACGACCAAGTACGATAAAGTACGATCAAGTACGATCAAGTACGATCAAGTACAATCAAGTACGATCAAGTACTATCAAGTACGATCACTAACAGGTGTAAGCAATACAAGCAGACTTATATCCCTATCTACCTGTCATACATGCGGACGATTTGTGTAAACCATCAAGTCAAGCTACATTCGATAGTACAGAGAAATGTGATAAAGTACGATTAAGTACGATTAAGTACGATCAAGTACGATCAAGTACGATCAAGTACTATCAAGTACGATCACTTACAGGTGTAAGCAATACAAGCAGTCTTATATCCCTATCTACCTGTCATACTTGCGGACGATTTGTGTAAATGCGAACAAGTTAGGTAGGAATATGTTTGAGCTTGGTCACCCGAATGTAATCCATGACCATATTTATCGTATCTCCTCGATGCGTTAAATAAATAGTATGTTTACTACTTACCTACATGTGATGTACATGCGAACAAGAAAGGTAGCAATATGGTTGATCTTGGTCAGTCGAAAGTTATCCACGATCGTATTGTATGTATCTCTTTGATACGATCAAAAAATAGTCAGTCTGTATACTGCATACCCACATGTGATGTACATGCCAACAAGATAGGTAGGAATATGGTTGAGATTGTTTAGTCAAACGTTATCCATGATTGTGTTAATCGTATCCCTTAGATACGATCAAAAATAGTCATTCTGTATACTATTTATCTACATGTGATGTACGTGCAAACAATTTAGGTAGGAATATGGTTTAGCTTGGTCTGCCGAAAGTTATCCATGATTGTATTGTTCGTATCTCCTCGATATGATCAAAAAATAGTCTGTTTACTACTTACCCACATGGGATGTAATTGCGAACAAGTTAGGTAGGAATATGGTTCAGCTTGGTCAGCCGAAGGATATCCATGATCTTATCGATCATATCTCCTCAATACGATTAAAAAATTGTTTGTATACTACTTACCTACATGTGATGTACATGCGAACAAGTTAGGTAGGAATATGGTTGAGCTTGGTCAGCTGAAAGATATTCACGATCGAATTGACAGTATCTCCTCGATACGATTAAAAAATAGTCTGTATACTACTTACCTACATGTGATGTACGTGCGTACAAGTTAAGTAGGAATATGAGTTGGCATGCTGAACCGAAAGGTATCCATGATCGTATTGATTGTATCTCTTAATTACAATCGAAATATACAGTCAGGCTGTATACTTCCTACATGTGATATACATGCATTCAAGTTATTTACGAATATGAGTGGACTTGGTCGGCCGAATGTATCCGTTAGCGAATTGATTATATCTCCTCGGTACGGTCGAAAAATACATTCAAACAGTATACTGCCTACAAACATGTGATATACATGCGTACAAGTTCGGTAGGAACATGAGTGAGCTTGTTCGGCCGAAAGGTATCCATGATCGAATTGATTGCATCTCTTCGGTACGATCGAAATATACAGTCAGGGTGTATACTACCTACATGTGAAATACATACGTACAAGTTAGCTACTAATATGAGTGGTCTTGTTCGGCAGAATGTATCCGTGAGGGTATTGATTTATTTTTCGGTACGATCTATAAATACTGCCAAACAGTATACTGCCTACCTTCATGTGATATACATGCGTACAAGTTAGGTAGGAAAATGATTGGGCTTGCTCAGCAGAAAGTTTTCCATGATCGTATTGATTGTATCTTTTCTGTACGATCGAAAACAGTCAGGCTGTATGCGGGCTCCTTGTATACGATATACATGCGTACAAGTTAGGTACGAATATGAGTGAGCTTGGTCGGCCGAAATTGTATCTATGATCTTATTGATTGTATCTCCTCGGTACGATCGAAAAATACAGTCAGGCTGTATACTATACATGATGGTATTGATTGTATCTCTTCGGTACGATGGAAAATACAGTCAGTCCCTATACTACCTATCTGTATGTGATATACGTGCGTACAAGTTAGGTAGGAATATGAGTGGGCTGGTCAGCCGAAAGGTATCCATGATCGTAGTGATCGTATATCTTCGGTACGATCGATTACGATCACATCAATTGTGTGTATTTCCTAATGTACCTGTTATCATTCAATAAGCTAACAAAACCTGACTTAACCTAACCTGTTGTGACCTTACCTGACCAGACCCAACTTGACATGACCTTATTCAACCCAAAGTAACCTTACCATATTTCCTTGTTGCTGCGAAATTTTATTAGTTACATTATTTTTCCTTAGGGTGTTATGGAAGGTACCGAAGACATGTCCGCTGATATGGACGATGCAGTGATGCTGGCAGCTGTAGAGCAGCATGAATGTTTGGCTGAGATCCGTGGCTGGGATGCTCTAGATCAAGTTACTGGTGCTCTAGCATTGCCGTCTACTGTTGCAGATACACTAAACTCATGTCGTTTTCCTCCGAAAACACCTTTATGGGTAAGTTCGTATAGTTATCATGTTTGCGTACGTTGTGTTCTGTCGGTTCGTTACGCTTGTTCTCATGTTTCGTCTGGCTTCACCTATTTTCCTCTGCGTTTGTTCAGGTGCTTGTGCCGTTGATGTCGCGCTTCTTGCGAACGTCGCCACTCGTCAGCGTCCCGCAACGTGCTTCTTTGTGACCGTCTTCCTCGGAGAATTTTATCTAGACGTCCGGAGAGACTTCGGGGAATACTTCGAGGAGGCGCTGCAGGAGTACGTGGTGGCGTGTGAGAAGTTCACGACGGGGGTGGCCGCGCAGACCGGATATCACCTTCACTCATACCTGCGGCTTAAGGAGGAAGAGAAGGTCACCCTACGGACAATGCGTGATATGGTCCGCGCCTACGCAGATCCCGACAAGCATGTTGACGTGCAGATCGCCCGGAACGCGGCTAGGGTCAAGAAGTATGTGTCCAAGGGGGACCGGGACCTACTCTTCAGTAATGTGTCCTTATCGGCCCTGCACCTCAGCTACCGTGTGTGGCGTTGGTCGCACGGGACCGCCGACTTTTCGTTTGTAGACCCTTTCGTCGGCGAACATCATAACATCGCAAATTATCTAATGAAGGTCCACGACGAAGTGTCAGCGACCAAGAACATGTAGCTTCCCATGGTTCCCATCCAGGTAGGGCTGGAAGTTTGGCGCGTGGCCATAACTGCGTGATACAACGTGAAACACACGTTGCCCGTAGGGGAGAAGCAACACCACCTCATCTATGGTCCTGACAGCTATTGAGGTTCTCGGTACGTCCGCGAGAATATTTTCGCGCCCGACATGGATGACGTCTTCGTACCTGGCGCGGCGTACACGTTTGCCTTTCAGGACCTGCACGACACGGTGTACAACTACATCATCTTTGACCCTTTCCTGGAGGAGTGTAACCATGGCTTGCAGCCGATCTTGAAGAGCCTTCTTCACGGTCAAGTTTACACCACGGAACGGAAGTACAAGACCACCAACAAGAGAAGTTTCTCCGGTCTATTGATCTTAGTAAAGTACACCCTGTACCTCGGCGACCTCCCGAAGTAGATGAGGGACCGCCTCTTCTGTGTCAGGTGCGACGATGAGGACGTCGCACCCGCTCCGCAGGGAGATGAAGCCGTCGGCACACCTCCACCGGTTGGCGAAGACGTTCCTGCGGGTGGCGCCGAAGGTGCAACTCTCGAAGATCATGTACTTCCGGCCGTCCTCGGCGAAAAGCCGCTTCGTCTGCTCGACCCCATGAAGATGGTCGAGTTGCTAGATGATTCCGACATCTCCACTTGCGAAGGCGACGTCTTCGTTATTGAGGGGTGTGCGAATTTCCGGGCGAGTACTGAAATAATCGTAGTATCTATACGAGATCCTTTGGTAGAATGGAATGTTCTACTACACGTTGGAGAGGCGTGATGAGCCGGGAAATTTTTTTTAATGCGGCCCGAGACAGTTTCCAGCCTGTTTATAAAACGCTGAGGAAATTAATTTTTTTGGCTTCATTCGTGTTAGGTTTACTTGGAAATACGTTTTTCTGTAATTAATCGTATCTGTAAATTCCATAATGTGTGAACCCCCTACCCCCCCCCCCCAATTCGGAATGTTGCTGTTCATTTACTTCTCGTATTTATAAAATAGATAACTTTCTGTAAACGTATTACTAAGTACGATCGTTTATATACCCGAAATTCGAAACTTTAATTTTTTTTAATTATCGTTTCCCTTGATATGGTCACTTCGAAAGAACGTATTTACAAATTGTATAAATTGTAATTAAAGCGGTTTCTATGACGAACACTTATAATAATTGTATTTAAAAATACAATCGATTAATATGCTCTACGATCGGACATAGAAACACAATTATTATCAGTAATCTTATTCCTAAGACCAATTTTATTTTATCGTTTATAACTTATTTAAAAAAAAACAATTATGTCGATTTCAGTTGCTTTTGTATCAGTATGATTGTATTTAAACAGGAAAATACATGGAACTATATTGTGTAATTTCGCTGCCAACCTTACAATAAGGCAACTATAGTTAATGTTAATTTATATGCAGTAATGGCTAGGGGTAAAATTTTTAGTGCTCACTTTGCCGCAAACAACCTATAGCCGTGTTACGAGTGTATAGTGGTATATAATACATCTTCATTTAAACGTGACGCCGCTTAGACAATTAAGGTGATTTGGCTTTTATTATCTTCTGCCCGCAAAACACAGGCATGTGGTGTCGCAGTATCCTTCTCCTGATTGGCTAAGTAAATATAAAACGCCTTTGCACAAAGAGACGCTGCCAATCAACACAAAGCAAAGGTACAGATGAAAAGTGAGAGAGAGAGAGAGATTTTGGTCAGCGCTTAACATCGAGGTCTCCAGCGCTGGTGAGAGATGACATGATGTGAGTATGGAACAGAGCCGGAATGAATAGGCAGGGTGAACGGTAGATCACCGAGAAAACCCGCACGATTCCAACAGGCGAAAGTCCGGGGGCGTATCCCGCTGGGAATCGAACCCGGATCGCCTTGGTGGGATGCGAATGGTCTGACCATTCGGTCTTCTCGGCTCCTACAGATGGGAATGTAAGGTATTGGAAACAGGCTGGTGTGAAAACAGTTTACCATTATTTGGGGGTCACTAATGAAATGTTTAGCGAATAATAAATATTTTTGATAGTTAAGAAAGCTTTACGGTTGAGTCATATCTAGACACGAAGGCTTTTTGTGTAATAGAATCCACATTAAATGTTGTGTAAGCTGGACTCGTGTAGTGCAATCGAGAACTGGAAGCATACGAGGTCTGAGGCGAACTCATGCTGGATTACCACTTACCCCGTCACCTGCAAGTGCAAACCGCTTAACTGGGGCTCATCTTTCTCTGGAAGACCCGCGTTAAGGTGGCCGTCTAGGTGACCGACTGTTGTGAGTTTCGTGGCCAAGAAGAGTGGAAGCTATAAGGACAACATAGCACGGGCATCGCACCTCACACTGGCTTCTAGGAGCAAGTCACAAACTGTCTCCCAGACAACTATCCTCTATGAGACATCCAGTGATGATTCTATTGTTTTATGACGTGATATCAAAGATAAAGATGGCCGTGTACACGACTATAACTTATGAGAAAGTCTACGCTAAGATTTCCGTACCTGAAAAGCATCACAAAGTAAAGCATCCCATTTTCACCAACATCGGCTAGATAAATGGACGACTTGAAATGTAAATGTAAAGTTCTCTGACTGCTGTTCCTAAGCGAACCTATCTCACACAAGCTGAGCAGTTTTGTAATAATATCGTAACTGCCAAAATTTGTACATTACCCGGCAGCCAGGGCAGGAGGCCACCTTAATATTAGAATTTCGCAAAATCGTAAAATTCGCAAATATGCATTTCTTTGGGCAATATTATGAAGAAAAAATAATGATAGCTTTCCCGGTAAGTGAAATATCAGGGATTCTTTGAAAACACGTTTCACCCCTTTTCACCCCCTTAATTATCGAATTTCGAAGAATCCATTCTTAGTGGGTGCCTACGGGGCAAGGGGAAGCTTCCCTCAAAATTTTATGGTTCTAGGTCCAGCGGTTTGGGCTGTGTGTTGATGAGTGAGTGAGTGAGTGAGTGAGTGAGTCAGGACACTTCGTTTTATATATTAAGATAAAATTATGATTTTGCCCACTAGTACATCGTTGAGGCAGGTCAAACCAAGTAGCAGCAGAAGGCGGCAGGAAACCACGTGGTCGAGAGACCAGCCACACGTGACCAGACCATCACGTGCAAACTGCCGAGATAAGGCTACTGTACTCCTCGGGCTGAAAACATCGGGCAACCTCGCCTCAATAGTGGGACTACGTGTAGCAAGCAGGTAAGACGATAATATAATTGTGTAAAATGCTCCAGAATATTGTATAAGCTATCCTACAGCAAGTGATTGGCTAACAAGTTTGTAGAAATGGATTTCAAATCCTGAGCCTTTGTTTAGACAGTTACTTCTGAACGGATCAATTTGAAAAATTAATTAATGACTTCGGGAGTAAATAATTATAACCCACATTGTAAAGCAGCCGATGTAAAACCAAACTGTACTCGTAAACTGAAAATTATTACATATTTACAAAATACGTAGGTAGTTTACGTTAAACCACATGATAAATGATAAATTTGTCTAACGCTTTTGTCCAGATGTGATACACTTTAGTGTGTATTAATTTTCCGTTCGAAATGTTGTAATTTAAAATGTTTCCACTTGTAATATTTTTGCGAAATGTAAATGTTTACGTTACGTAAACCGCTAAAATTTTACGAAGATCGAATGAAGTGTCTGTATTATTTAAGAGATTTTACATAGAATAGGTGTTACATATTCAAACATTTTTTAACTGATCGTTTGAGAACTAAATTATTTCCGTCCGTTAACAGCCACAGTTTTTAATTAACTACTTATAGATATTTATCTGTAATAAATATATCTTATCGTTGTGATATCAGACGCTCGCTTACTTGAGCAATCAAATGTATAGGCAGTATTTGTCACGTTGCAATCTTTCCTTTGAAACAATGGCGGAACATATATTAATTGTTTGAAACAGGCCCCTGTTTACAACAACTTGTTTCAATGCATTATATATACATCTGCAGTTCTTCATGGTTACTGACCGGATGTGATTACACATTTTTAAGTAACTTGCAATGTTTGTATGTTTGTTCGGGTTAAATCTCGATACTGAATTTTAAAGCAGTTAATCTCAACCGATTGAGTTTAGATTCTAAACGCATGTTTAGTTTGGATGACAATGCAAGGTTAGCTAAGTGACGTCATTCTAAATCTAATATGGCGGACCGCCCAACATGGCGGACTAGTTTTTTTGTGCACTCCTATGATATGGGTGTCAAATGAAAGGGTTTACTGAGTAGAATACTAATAAAATGACGTCCACGTTCAGTTATCCGAGGAGATGGTGTACTATGGCCTGGCTAAACGGTAAGACTTAGCGTGGTCGTGTCTTAACTAATATCGACCTACACTCTGGGAAAATTTAAGCGGCGGTGAAAAAAATCTAAAATCAAACCCGCAACTGTGTTTTGTTAGACACAAGTAAGCTTCAAGCTGAAATAAGTGGTGCATACCTCCAGACACCCAAGTCAAGGTGAGGCCGTGCCGAGTACCGAGTGACATAAGGGTATATCAAACATGATGTAAACGTACCATCTCAGGGCACCGGGGCGAACCCTGTTGTATATTAGCTCTTAACCTTCTAAGCGAAGCTCTGGGAGGATATTTCGTCGGTACTCGTAGGAACAGAATGGTCAAATAATTTAAAAATAAAAAAGCATTAATAGTAAAAAATTAAATCAATCTTTTATTTAAATGCTCTAAAAGAAGAAAATAAACTTTAAATTATTTCTAATCCGTCAATTCATTACATTACACAATTTATGTGATATAAGAATGGTCGCTAGGTTTACTTGTGTAGATAAACAAGAATACATTATGTAACTTGATGCTGACATAAGCAATTCTAAGAAAAAATAATATGTATATTATAAAATAGGTAAATCTTGCGACAAGCTTTTATATAACATAATTTGTGTAGTGTAATAAAATCTATGGATTTGATTTAATTTAAAGTTTATTTTCTTCTGTATAGAGCATTTAAATAAAAGCTTATTTCTATACATGTTTGTTTTAACTTTCAGCGTCTTGGGGACCTACCCGCTAGTTACAGACGTGTGTTGTTGAAGTAGCGTTGTTCTGATTGGCTCACAGTCTAACACGTGACAAAGACGCTGCCAACAACCACGAGGCAGATATACATGTGAGGAATTGAAATAGACGATGAAAAATAAAAATTTGTGGGTCTAATGAAGACTCACAAGAAACATATCATGTTAAGGATTTATAGGTGTTTAAGTTGGAATTCTTTAAACAGCGAAGAGTAAGAGGTTATACTGAAAACTATCAAACATGGTATTTAACTTGATAGCACAAGAGACATGAAACCAGAAAATAATGAGGGAAGTGAGGTTATGTTGTGAACTATATTGTAAGTAAGAAAGGATACAAATTATACCAAATTTGCAGTCGCAAGTTGTCCTCGATAGTTGACGAGCTGGAGTACGTTGGCTCAGTAACATGACTAGGTTTTGTTCATTATCAGGAACTTGATGAACATCTGTAAAGCTGTTCTGGGATATAATATGGCGGGGATCCAAAAAACAAAAATATGAAGTATTGTAATAACTACTACGTTCACACACATTATTTACACGTTATTTTATTTATATTTGAGTACAATAATCGCTTCGTGCTTGTCCCGTTGATATGATGATGAAAATTGAAAATTAAGTTTCACTTAGTTGTGGTTTTCCTTATGTGTAATGTTTACATTTCGTCGAGGCAAATGGTTACCCACATAGCTTCAGAGCAGGGCAAGTGAGAATTATCGAGAAGTTTCCAGGCGAACTTTAGAACACGGATACATTTTACTGGGATTATGTTTCGAACACCCTTAAACTGAAAGTTTGACGTGCCTACACTACTCTCGTTAGCTTTAAAAAGCGCCTACTAAAATTATAACGGAAATCATCGTTTAAAATTATATTTTTTTCTTAATGGATCAGTTGAAAAATAGAACATTCCAACGTAAAGTATTCTACGCTTAATTTCTGTAAGAATGCTGCTAAGTGAGAAACTGTTGCTTATAGATCTACTGCTTCCACAGATTAACGAAGACCGCTGCAATCCAATCATCACTGTAAGAATGGTTCTGAAAATTAGGAAATATTCTTCTAAAAAAAAATAACAGTTTAAAAAGCTGAAAAACCCCGCTTTTGTAACAATAATTCTAAATACAGTCTGTCCCATAAGTTCGGTCTCATATGGAAAGTTAAAATAGGTGAATGTAATGAAACGTTAGAAGAACAACATTACAGCTGCATGCCTCTCCATCCCGTCTGTAATGTTACATCGTGTACAAAGCAATTTAAACCGTCGTATACGCATGTGCAAAGTGCATCGCGGCCATCAATTTTAACATTTTCTGTCGTAATGACACATAGATGTTAACACATTGATGTTGTCTTACGTCAACACACTACATCATTATTAAACCGTTCCATATTTCACCAATGTCTATTTACTCTATGAGACCGGACTAATGGGACATCCTGCATGAACATTTTGCTCAATATCGATAGGATGTGGATGATTGATAACAGTTATCTAAAATATTTTATTGCTATTCGTAAAGGCAGATTCGATATTAAAACCAAGTAGAGAGCACCCGACGCTGTTTTACACTCAAGTTATTTTTTTGGTCGATGACTTTATTGCAATGTTAAGCTTATTCAAATAATTTAGTTCTACTGACTTATGGATTATTTTCAACGCTTTAGTTCATGTTGCTACAAAATCGTGCTTTTATAAATTATTACGTGTTTTATTCTTAAAACAAAATTGAAGCTATAAGTAATGAGCACACTCGAGTCTTCACGAGTGTCAATCAACTAAATATTATTTAATACGTGTTCTTGCGACCTAACCACTTCAGCTGACAGCTAACGCCTCAACATTACATGTCACCCTTTTCCAGTTTCTTTAAATTACGTTTTTCTAGCAATTTATTTATATTATAAAAAAATTTCGCCACTGATTTGTTTCAGAACGTTTTGTTTAAAAAATATGACTGCAATTTTTTCTGTAACAAGAAGATATTTTTTTACAATGGGTGACAATATCAGGTCATAGTCATGAGATTATAGTGCTGTCATCTATTCTTAATGCGTGTGCAAGATTTCAAATCATTTGAAAGTCTGAAAGTGAGTTTAAATTGAATTGAAATATTATACTAAATACATGCATACATCTCAAGCTAATATTAAATAATTAAAATAGTGTATTAAAACCGATATTCAGTGTAGTGAGGGTGCCAAATCTCACATGACACCTTAATTACGCATTCACGCCAATGTAACATTGGTTATCAATGACTAACTGCTATCTAGCTCTGAGATAGAAGTATTCTCACAGCCTACCAGTAACCCTCTGTGGCACGTACTCTTGTATCCGACTGTACCGACACAATAGCGCCAAGTGCTGATAACGACGGGAGCAATATGGCCGCCGAGGTGTTCACTTATCAGCAATCACAGCAAACTTCGGCGCTCTTTGTAGATAAATACCTACAAATACAACACAGTGCGCGGGTCAGGTATAAAAAGAAATGGCCACGAGTCTGTTAAATCCCAATTTGTATACAGGACTGCGGATGATTAACGGATACGGACCAAACCAAGCGAATCAAACACAGAACCTTAGTAAAAATCCCACCAGGGCATCCGGGTTCGATTCTCGGCGGGGTCTGTCCTAGAGTATTCGCATGTGGAAATTGTGCTAGACGATGCCACTGGTCGCTGGATTTTCTCAGGGATCTCAAGTTTTATCTGCCCCTTCATTCCTGCAGTGCTTCATACTCACATAAATGTCATCCCTCACCAGAGCTAAAGACCAAAATCTCTCGACTTCACTAAGTAAGTAATTTTCTTTGGTAAAATGTCACATGGATATTTGTTTACGACGAATTTATATGGAAGTGGGGGCAACAACTGCACATTTCCTCTCACCTGGGTTTTATGGCTTTGAAAAGTACACGTTCTTATAGTGCATATTCGCGAATTACCTCACATCCTGTACAACATTCCTGGCGTATAAAGTGTTCGACTGGTTGAAGGTTGTTTCTCGCTTGAGGTCTTGAAGTGCGGAAGTAATAAGGGAGGCCCAGGCATTTATGTTTAACTCACCATACACTAAAAAATATATACGTAAACTTGTCGTACTGAACTACTGGAGTGTTTAAAAAGTATGGTAAATTCGTTTCCTATACGTCAATGATTGCGTCCTCAAACACAGAAAAACAGTCAGATGTATAGAATTGTTACCAGACTTTATTAAAGGCGATGCTCAACACTTGTTCTCTTTACAAGCTGAAGTACTGTAAGAGTCACATATTGTGTATGTGTTAATATTACTACCCACATTACTATTAAGAAGGATTTCATGCAGTGTAGTCTCTAGGAGCAAGTTACAAACTGCAGTTTAGTCTTGTCTTCCATAGGTTGTTCCTATGATACATCTTGTGGTAACTGTGTGACTTTCATCACAATATTAAAAATTAAAGCCTATTGAAGGTAATTTACATTTTATTTAATACTCCACATTGTAAAATCACTGTTTTATCTTTCTGTTCTGAAAAAATAAAATGAGAACCCGATATGAAATACATAACTTTAATGTAATTCCTAAGCAGACATCACTCACGAGCATTTAGCTAGTCTTCTAATAAACTTCTATTTTAAGGGTGTCCAAGTGCGATAAAGTCATAATTTTATATTTTTGTGAAATAGTGTAGTTTTGTAGACGGCACGTGTGAGTACATTTTCCTCTTACGGAACATTTTTAACTCGCATAGTTTTCTCATAATGGTGTGTCAAAGTCAAAATTTGCATGTTCTACTGCAATGCAAATAGTGAAAACTAATTGACTTACGTACGTGAAATAATTCACAGTAAAATAACACACTATAAATTACGTAATAAAACTTCTTAAAAAATTCCCGCGAACTATTTTTGTAATTAAAAAAAAATTGTTGAGTTTTCAACTTTTCCCCCGTATTTTTGTGATTTTTTTTAATTCAAAATATTACGTTATGTTCTTTTAATGTACATTTTGCATATCTCATGGGACTAAATATCACAAGGAATTATTATATTCAAGTAGATCAGTTGGTTTTCACTATTTGTATGGAACAAGCAAATTTTGACTTTGTCGCACCCTTATGAGAAAACTATGGAAGTTAAATAGTTTTGTAAGAGCAAACTGTACTCGCAAGTATCGTCTACGAAAGGAGCAACATTTCATAACAGTGTTAAATTATGATTTATCGCACTTGAACAGCCTTAAGAAGCTCTGGTTAGCGCCTAACTTCGCGTTAAAGGCTCAGCGAAGAAGCTTTAAGGTAAACCTTGAAGCACTCATCAAATGCCGCATTACAACAACGAACCAAGCGCATTTGTATTAAGGGACTTGAAGCGGTGACCATATAATGTTATCGGTGGAATGTATGAAACTAAGTTCAGTGGACGACTATATCTGCTTTCGCAAACATCTGGTTAGTACATTTTGAAGTAAAGCAGTCTGGAAAGGTCATTTTTATCCATAACATAAATATTAAAAACTGTGTTGTTTCATAAGCATGAGGTCTAACAATGATATGCTGTCCTTGTCTGAATTATGTTTTGTCGTGCATTGGTACAAAAGGCACACGTGGAATAGTTTCGTACAAACGTATTTGCCAGCACATTAAAACACATCTGAAGCGAGTTGCAGCGGGCGCCCTTTATAGCAAGTTCTATTGAGGATAATATATGTGTGTGGAGCAACGACAGAGTTGCAAGAGCAAAATTACGGAGCGCCCGGAGAACACCCTTGGCCAATGCAATTTCTAACAGGTTACTCACATGCGACCATCACAAGTGGCCCCACCACGAATAGAGCTAGAATCGCCTTCATGGTTGGCGAGCTGTCTGACCACACCAACAAAGAGATCTGGTTCCGTTTGGAGAATATTATTGGCAAACAAAGCAGTGATACCTACTTACGTGTTTTCCTTTTCCGATGTGGATTGGGCCTAATATTCGTATCTGTTTATATTTAAGGTTCGCTAAAAAAAAGAATAGTTAAAATAGGGACAACAAAACAGTTTTGATGTCGGTGCTACTCTTAATACTTCCTTCAACAATCTGTTCTGTAGAAGTTACCATCTGGTGTGTAAAAGCAACAAGGCGCTTTGTTTCTTCTACGAAACATATTGTTGAAGGAACTGTCCAGAGTAGTACCAACAACCAAACTATTTAGTTGTCCTTATTTTAACAGAAGTATGGTGCCTACAACTATACTTTTTTTTTCAGTGACGATCTACATTCACAATGATTTTCCATTAATTACGTTAAATGCTAAAATAACAAAGCTGTCATCGTAAAACCGGCCCAAAGTTTTGTTGGGTATATTTATTTCGACGAGAAGATTTACAATATGGGCATTAATGTCTTTGAATGTTTCTTGCTGTGGGACAGAATAACGTACTGTACTATTGTGGACATACGCCATTGTTAATATTATGTCGTCCCAGAAATATTAGAATGAGAATAAGAAAAAAACCGAAAAAAGACAAAACAAGCCTCGTTTGACTGTAGTCAACTCATCACTAAACCAAAACAAAAAACATGAATGATCCCATATGGGATTTGTTAACAAGAAATGAAATAAACTCCAAAAAAATAAAAGTCGAAATACAAAATAATCTGTGAAACTCAGGACACCACATTGCGACAGCTAAATCAATACAGAGACGAAGAAGATAATGGCCACAAAACAGGATAACGATGATGACGTCACAGACATCAGGCTAGACGACACAACGATGAAGACACAAAAAGAACACAGTAGAGAGTTAACTAACGGTGAATTTTATATTGAAACGTTAGCTAAAGCCACGGTATTTCTGCGTTGGAAATTTTTTCTAAACAGTAAAAACAATTTTCAACAAACCTAAGAAACTGTTTTACAATGGTTGCTGTCATTTAAGAGTGTGTCACATACTAAAAATTACTCATTTTCGGATAAATAATTAATGGGACGAATTACCGACAATGTCTCTATTAAAACAAGTCATTTTACGATTAGGTGAACGTTATTGAACTAAATGGGTAGTAAGAGTTATCCGGTCTTCTTTGCATAGTAAGAGAAAGTAATACTATCTAAAATTAAAATAAGTTTAATAATTTCATAATTACGCTGTAATATTTAGAATACATCATACGTAATTAAATGTGAGGTAATTGGTTAGCTTCCAATTGTAAAACGCTGAAACTACCTTGCCAAATTTTTATATAGGAAGAAATTTTAAAAAATTCAGCATGATGAATGACACGTATCTTAAGATTTAAATAATACGTAATAGCCTATGTCAAAGTCGGTATAAATGTGGGATTATGACCTTAACTTATAACTAATACATTTGATGCGCTATTTACTCTATTTATTTAAGATGACGATGAGTAATAAAGGAAGAATAAACTAAGTTTGAGGTCACTTGAATTAAAATATTGTTTAGCCACACTTCCTACTAAGTTGTAGTAATTTAATTTACACGTTATTTTATGTAGTGAGGCAAATTTTGTTCATGTTGAAATAACTTACGAAATTTCGCAATTTATATAACAAAATCAACCTTTACCGAAAGAATATAACACAACAGCTCCATAGCTATTTGCCCAGAAACTAGAACTATTTAGACGTACCGTAAACTTTTTTCTTAACAGAAGTAACACTTCATGTAAAATTACAGCTTTCGGAAATTTCGCTTGGCTATAAAGCAAGTTTTTGAGAAGAAATCTTTAACCCAAACAAGTATATCCCCGAGAAGTCTGACAACTTTACTGGTACAGGTCATAAAAATACTCTTTCATGTAATTCTATTTAAACAGACGACTAAAATGTTAAACTATCTACTGAACAAATAAAAAAGCAGCATATACTGTATTAAAATATTCTAATAACTGTTCCGTAATACATTTAAAACATTGCTCAAGGATAGCTATATCGACATTTATTACGGGTAATCGCAATTCCCAGAAACACGAGGCCATTAGTTAAATTACCGTTCACAATAACTTTTCTGAAATCGTGTAGGTATGCTATTGATACGAGATAATTAATTTGCTGGTTCACGCAATTAGTGCAACGTTTAACTTATTACTTCATATTTTCATTAACAAACGTTGACGTAAATATGATAGCGCAACTTTACAAAGGTAACGAGGACTTGCCGAAACGAGACAAATGCAGTCGTTTAACTGCACATCTGTTATGAAACAGGCAGTGTGCCACTGGTTGAAACATAAGTTAAAGGGGATGGAAATGTACGATGTCGAGCGGACGACTAGAGTACTCAATTGTCAATAAAGTTTGAACTACTCATCAAAATTGGATGAGATTTTTTTGCCTAGTAGATATTTTTATCAGCGGACGTTTATTTACATAGAAATATGCGGTAGTATGCTATACTTTCAAGTAAAACATTAAAAAATGGTTTTTAGAAAATAAGGGCTTGAAACCACAAAATCTACAAAAATGGAAAACTGTCATTTTTATAATGTTTAATATCATAACATCCAGGCTTCTATGATAACCGAATTTCAAAAATAATCACGTTTTTATTTGTAAATAATTTTACTGACCGGAATTTCTGCGCGAGAGGTTTACGAATGTTAAAATTATTTTTAAATTAAAAAGCTGGCATTTTTGGAATTCGGTTACTATAGAGGCCTAGATATATTCGTATTAAATATTATAAAAATTACAGTTTTAAATTTTTGTTGATTGTATGGTTTCAAGCCCTTATTTTTCTAAAAAAAGAAAAAAAAACAGTTTTTAATATTTTTTTACTCGAAAGTAGAGCGTACTACCGCATAGTTCTATATAAATAAACGTCCAATGATAAAATATCTACTAGGCAATCAAAATATCTCCACGAATTTTGATGAGTTATTCAAATTTTACTGTCGCCCGCTCGACATAGTACAGTACCTTTCCATACCCCTAAAGAGAGACTTATGCAAGCAGACCAACTGTACCAACACACACTTCCATGACCAGGCTATGTTTAATTCTATTAACAGGTTAGAAAGAAAAAGTGTTTTACTATGGGACAGTTTGGCACAGGGAGATATACTGCCGCTAGTTGCTACGCTATCAACGAGGCTAATACAATAAGAAAGCGAAAATAAATTGAGCTACCTAATTTTCAGGTAAAGTTCTCAATAGTCTAGGCAACAAAAGGGAGCGAATTGTTTGGATGACTGAATATTCTTTGGTTTTTCATGTAAAGTTCTCAATAGTCTAGGCAACAAAAGGGAGCGAATTATTTAGCTGACTGAATATTCTTTGGTATGCAAAGCTAATGTTTTTCTTGAAAATACTTTCTGATTACTGTTCCGGTAAACTTTCCAAGAAGGCCATATTACAGTATTTCCGTCTTAGAAGCACAAATGATCCGTTCACGTGCAAATAGTCAGATGTACGTCTCTTGCGAATTTCTGGCCAGAAATATTACTATCGCTGGTTACCTTGAAATTCGCCGGGAATGTTCACAAAACACGTCGAGGTACTGCAGTCCAACAGAAACGCCACGTTGCCTGGGCTGGTGTTGGACTGGTCAAAGTGGGTGGTTGTCGGCGGACTTCTTTCCATACTCAGTAGACATGCAACAATTCCAAGCATTTTACAAATAACTATCACCGTGAAAGGCAATACATTATCCTTCCTCTTTCCACTATACAATCGATAGTCATCCGACCCTCAAGAACTGGCCCGATACCTCGCCAGGAACAAGTCTTCTCTGCTACACATGTGCTTCAGACCGCCGCTATCGTGACAGTGTTTATACAGTTCGCTCGTCTCCCTCCGCTGCCTCGCAGCGCCACTTTCACTCATGCCTAGTTTCCGTTACACACATACACCTACTACATATCAGACTAAAATATAATAAAAACCAAAACAAAATTATTAATAGTATAACTATTATTTACCCTGTGAATATTTATATTATAACTAAAACCATTTACTCTCGCAGGAAAACCAACTTGTCGAACACAAATTTCCTAGCTTGACACAAATGTTCTTACTCGAGACAATCGCACTTGTCTCACTATGACTGTCAAAGATATAAGTAATTTGACATAATTTTAAAGTGAAAAACGTACCAATTTTGGCTTGTAAATTATCAGCATCGTGTAACTAAAAATTCAGGAAAGCTCTGTGATGGGTCAGTTTGCTCCCATTACCGATACCAGCGCTCAAGCGGCAGAAATTTTCCCCGTGACAAACTTTTAACATCGATCTTTCTAACCTGTATGTGATAACTTTTATAAAACAGTCTCTCCTTCCACGATTAGCTTTCGGTTTAGTGTTTAGTATTATACTGTATAATATAACATCACATAATGTGACTAACGATAGAGTCACGGACTTGATAAACACAATATTCCCCTTAATAGTTGATATTACTGGAACGGGTCTGGGGGTGGGGAGGGGTGGCAAGGTAGGCTGCCCAATTTTTTAACTTTTATGAACAGTTTATCCTTAAAATATTACCATTTTTTTAGAGATACATTTATGTTTTGTTTAGGAAATACTATTTAACTGTGACATTCGTCTATAGTCGAATTTATAAAATATTTGTATACTACGACATGTGACTTTAGTCGAACACCGAATTAAATAACTATGTAAACACTCACTTCAAACTAACAAATAAATTATAAAAAAAACTTTTTTTTTTTATTTTTTACACTAGTTTGGTATAAATAACATTTTTATCATGCAGCGAAAGTGTTAAATAGCACTATTTTGCACCTTGAAGACTAGATTTTTTTCGGGGGAGTGCCCCACTTTTTGACTTGGGGTGTGGGTTTATCTACTTTTTAAGGAATTCTCCCTCACCCTCCTTCTTGAAACTTAAGAGCTGGTTCCTACCCTGGTTGATAAGGCAGTAACGTATACTTCATCCATTAAGCATGTATACTAATTAAATATTTTATGTAAGCATTACATTGCAGGAGTTGTATGATTCTATTCTTTAAAGCATAACTCATCGAAAAAAACTGATATTTTATTCTAGTCTTCTTCTTTATAATAAGCGAATCGAGCGATAACACGTTGGTCTCATGCTCGGGAGGGGCCGGGTTCGCTCTCCGGCTCCAGCAATCCTAATGTCGGTTTTTACGATTTCCCAAAATCACTCCAGGAAAAATCTGGGCTGCTTCCTTAACAAAGGCCTTGGCTGATTCCTCATTCAACTCCTGAGATTGTAACAAGTTGTGTGTCACCGTCTATTATGACCTCGCTGTCAACGAGACGTAAACATCACTTACCTTATCTTAATAACAAGCGACAAGGAGAACACTGTATGTTCGTGTATTTTCTGTTCACGCCATACATTGTTCTTCAGTTCTGGTTTTCTCGCAGCAGAAAATTACGAAAAGTGTGTTTTACGGGACATTTAGATACAATAGTAACAATTTTCTAGCGAACATCATTCGTATCTTGGTGTTCTGACCAGCTGTGTCTCAACCTGAAGACGGGGATAGATCGCAATCCCCGAAACGTTGCAATTCTTCGTTGGTTTTATTTGTGTTGTCTATTGTCTTGTGTTTGTTGCCCACTGTTCACTGTTTGCCGTCTATTTCCATCTTGTTTCATATTGGGATCTGGTTCTGTATTTGTGTATGTCTTCTGTGTCTGGGTGTTGTGTCGATATTCGACTGCATTCTATCTCTTGGAATCTTTGTTATCTAATTTAACAATTATTTAAAAAAACCTGACTGAATTTCTCTTGGATTGCTTTTTTTTAATTTTCGTGTTTTATATATATATATATAAATAATTTGCGAATTACCTTTAATTGGTTTGTACATATTTACGTATGCAAACTTTAAAGAAAATAGCATGTATTCTAAAATCAATTGTAGGGAATTTACGTAAGCTTCATTTTAAAGCAAAAACCACCTCGCTATCTCAAATGGTTCAGGAGATAGGATGATTAATTGAAAACATGTTTAATTTTTTACCGGTTTTCAAAGACAAGTTTTGAAAAATCCTAAAACCAGTTTTTTGTCATTTACATGAGCACCGTTCTGATGCAAAGATCACCTCGATATTTTTAGTGGTATGAGAGAAATATAGGATTTACTGGAAACATATTGAACGGCTTTTTAAACCCTTAATTTCCGAATTACGAAAAATAAAAAATTATGAAATATGCATTTGCTTAGGCAAAATTTTCAAGAAAAAACATTAACAATACAAGATCCGGTTATAAAATTATAGAGAATTTCGCGAAAACATGTTTTGTCTCTTTTCACCCCTTTAATGTTATATTTTCGAAAAATTCCTTCCTAAGTGGGTGCCGACGCCGTGACAGGAAGCTACATTGAAAATTTCAGATTTATAGTTTCAGCAGTTTGGGCTGTGCGTTGATGAGTGTATGAAAGAGTGGGGCACTTCATTATATATATATATATATATATATATATATATATATATGTATATATATATATACACACACACACATACATATACATATATATATAGGGTGAGTCGAGAGGAAACGGCAATATTCTAGGATGTGATAGTACTTGTCTTAATGATTAAAAACGTTCTTATGAACATCCGGTCCATATGTTACGATTGTCGAGATGGCCTCGTTTGAATGAAAAACACTGATAACCTGTCAAATTTATCTTATTGTTTTATTTACTTTAATGTTATCGTTTCAGCGAAAATGAGATTGTAATCAACGTATAACACGCCCTTCTCTTTGTATTCCAATTCATGTCAAGTTGGCAATGGGTTACCATGGAAACATGTCAGTAACAGCTTTATGTATTATTTTGTTGACTGGGAACTTGAACGTTGTAGTTTAATGGTTGTTTCTATTTTTTTTTGTGAGATACGGACAGTGTTAACTGACAGTTCAAGATACCACACATCTACACGAATGCAAAGTACGTAGTTACACTGATTGCTAGAGATTATTGCTCATCACGGGAATACTTGACTGTTTGCTGGGTTTACACACACACACACGTTCTAGATGACTAGCTATCGGTTGTACGTGGAACTGTTGCCCTATTTGATTGAGCCAATAATTTTCATCCTGTTGTAATTCAGATACATATTGTTGGTCTGCAGATAGCTACGTTGTGTCAAACGTATAACAAGTAATCATACTGTTGCACGAAATTAAAGTGTTTTTTTAAGGGTACGCTGGAACATATAATTTTCGCGATATACCGTCATCTCTACTGATTGTTTATGGCTTCTGCAATTGTAGTTCCACTGCAGCCGTAGAAGAGTACCGTAACATATTCCCTAGGCGGAGAATATCTGATCGAAGAGTGTTTGCCAGAGTTTATATTACATTGTGGGAGAATGGTTCGCTTCCAAGTGCTCATGAGCGGTGGGAACAAGGACTTGACCGGCACGTGGACGAAGATGAGAACATAGCAGATGTTCAGTGTAGCCCTACTACTAGCACTCGGCGTATTGCTGAAAGGTGCAATGTTTCACAAACACATGTATGTCTATAATTGCTTCATGAACAACTGTACCCATTTCACCTACAGCGTGAGCAGAATATTCACGTAGGACCAATGGCTCAGGCAAGCAGGTTTACGAAGAGAAGTGGCCATGGCCTGCAGGGAGAAACCATCCCAGTATTCGTCCAGCCACATTTACAAAAAAAGATGTCAAACGTTCATCAGAATGACCAGAGCAGGCATTGAATACGTATCCTCCCGATTGGGAACACAGAGCTGTGCCCTAACGCACATACTTGGTAGGGATTATGACTAAAATGAAGAATAGATCCATGGTACAGAGCGTCACTGATTCTTTTATGTTACCCTATTATTAAGACCAAGGCGCTGTTCGGACGCTATAAAACATTCCCAGTTAATATTTTCTCTGATATGGCCACTGCAGTCTCGTGCGAACACGTAGAAATATTCAAGTCCTCAAATATATAACAAATACATGTCTGTGTGTAACTTATGTGTTCCTGTACCAGTCACCCTATTGCGATGCAACCTTGGTAATTTGTTCTGTGTGCGTCCGTGTAGGTATATGACAAAAAAAACCATACCTAGAAAGGTGGAGGCATAACATGAGGGGGGAAGGGTTGTGGGGGAATGGAGGCAGAACAGGATGACAAAATATTTT
The DNA here is from genome assembly GCA_003012365.1 of Medauroidea extradentata. Taxonomy (NCBI): domain Eukaryota; kingdom Metazoa; phylum Arthropoda; class Insecta; order Phasmatodea; family Phasmatidae; genus Medauroidea; species Medauroidea extradentata. The sequence continues at coordinate 53,559 of PNEQ01063484.1, read as the reverse complement.
ACTGGCCAAATTGTATTTTCCAAAATGTTTCTTACATGGTCAATAACAAAACTTTACATCTTTATGTACCGCGTAGAATATTCAAAGACTGTTTCTTTCAAAGAATTATTTTAGAAATCTGAAAAAGAAAAACTGTAATCTATCACTTTTAAAACAGTGAGCGGAAATGGCTTTGGATATGTGAGGTTTCTTTGGGACACTTTTACTCTCTGTATGTGTTCCATTGTCACCTAGGAGTAAATATTAATGAAATATAATGTGGATATTTATAATTCGAAATTTACGCAAGTATAGGAGGTTGACTTTAAAGCGAGCACTGCCCAGCAGCTGTAATAACCAAGGAAATGCATTTATTGAGCTAAAGAAGCGAACGTTTGAGAGTTGTGAATTGTTTACACTGGATTTTAGCTACTTGGAAGTTTTTGTATTTAATAGAGTAAAGATGGAGGAATAATGGCTGACAGAAAATTATATACAGTGTTCAGTTAATTCTGAACAGCCTATTACTTTCTTTATTCATAGCTACCGCATATGCGAAAAGTAATTTATTGTAACGTCACAAAATCACCCCACATATCCAAAATCGTCCTCGCTTGCGGTATTATTAAACATATAATTATTACTAACATAAAGTTTGATGTGATGAAAAGTTTTATGAAATTGTTTTTTTCCAATTTTTTATTGTTTGGAAATATTTAATTTTGCTAACAAATTTCACATAGAAATATATTCTTAATAACAACTGAAGATAAGTTGAAGAACTTGAACTGTTCTTCCACACGATTTTAAGAGGTTGTGCTTTATAATCGGTCAAGAAAGCGTCGGATTCGTTTATCTTATACCATTTTGTAAAGTTTCGCATTAAATTGTAAACCACGCAGACGAAGCCACGAGCAACAGATATTAGGATATTATTTTCAAGACATCGCGTTAGTGTGTGCGTTCCTTGGTAGGAAAATTAGGAACGTCTTTGACTAACGCTTTGTACGGACAAAGAGTAAGATTTCTTTGATCTCCGACAGACAAAGGCAGCGAAGAGCCACCGTGGTTTCAAAACAACTGGAAGAAGGAAAGAACTCAACAGATATTCAAAGAAAAACTTGTGTAAATTTCTCTCCTGTTGTAAAAGTTTGCCTTGAAATGTGAGTATGACTCGCGCGACAGATTAATCAGAAGCTGCACAGTCATCAAATGAACATTTTTCAAACAAAGAATGGGAAAGTTCCAAAAGTGAAGGGGGAAATCTTAAAAGAAATCTTCTTCCGTGTAAAATTGAGTTGATTTCTTACGGAATAGGGTAAGGGAAGAAATAAAGATTTGAATCTACATTATGGTTGTCTTCAGAAAACACTTTGGTAAATAAAATCTGATGGAAGAAGCAGAGAATATAGAATATATTGAAGTCTCATGTAAATTACAGTTTGTCTTCAGTTTTGCTTTAACTTCAATGTAGAATATTGTACTTAGCAACTGGCAACCGTTAATTATATCAACACTTTGAACTGCAGACTTTATATACATTAAGGACATTTCAAGTAAAGATATCTAAAAAAAAGACACCCCATCGAATAACAACTAATTTTGAAAACAATTTATTTTTCTTGAACTGCATACATTTTTCATCAGTGTTTTTTTTTTTCCTAGTCGGTTTGTAGTTCATAAATGCCAATTTTTCCGCACCAAAAGAGTCAGATATTTCAATAAATGGTTATAAATTTACTGCGAGTATTTCGACCCCCACACACCAATAAAAATCACGTTATGTTTGTCTGAGTCACAGTTTTATGAAACACTCAAAATTATTATTACTACTTTAATTACAAATTTAAGCAGTCACAAATTGTCAGCATTATTTTGATTTTCATTAAAACCGTGGACATGTGCCATTGTTGCAATATGTTGTCCCAGAAATCCAAGTGAAGCTAGCCAACACGAGCTCTAGACAAACATACAAAATAGGTAAAAATTCTTTATGAAATCCGCTAGAGATTACGTCATTTGCAACATATTGAAAAGCAAAATGACCAGACCTAAAGGAAACTAAATGTCATAACTACGACAATGGTAAAAATAACAAGAGCATAATAATTAATTTTGAGTCTCAACATAAGCGTTAAATTGTGTATCAAGTGACATTGTTATCCTGTGTAAATTATTTAATTTATTTTCCTATTAAGCATTAAACCTTTATATGAAAATTTGGACTTTTAAATGCCACAGTATTGTAGGATAAGGTTTGGATGTTAGTGAGCCTACAGAAAATCATTTTAGCATAAACTAACCTAAGTAATTAAGAAACTGAATAAGTAAATTAGCTCTACGTAAATTGAATGTGCATGTAAAGATATTTTGTGTATAGTATTGGTATTACGGAGTGAGCAGTTCCAAAGAGAATGATAATGTTATTTTTCAGGAGTAGTGTATTGTTTGTGTTGTTTTGCTTGGGATGGAGAGGATAGAGTGTTGTAATATATGTCAGCAGTGGTAAAAGGGAAGTGGCAAGAAATTCACGCCTGTTCGAGGAAGAAGATGGAATAATTGTGCATGTACGATAATGCATAACTGGAAGAAGGCGTCAGGAACCCACTTCACATCTGAGCGTATAATATTATGGAGAAGAGGCCAATACATCTGGTATACTCTTATATTTTAGCCGTAGCTGCAATCTAATCAACTTTACTGAAACTTCACCGTAGCAACTTGGTCACTAAAATGTCAGTCAAGATTGGTGGTAGAATGGAGAACTGTTGTGATTTAATTAGTTCGTAGGCCAATGGTATTTGGACTGGCGACTTACCGATGTTTGTGGTATAGTTCTTAACCTTATTACAGTTTTCGATTTCAAATTATTTTAGAGTCTCACGCCAAATTTAATTATATGTCCTTGGAATCATTAAACACTATGTTCTGGTTTTACATGCTTTTGCAAAGTAGTTTGAACCTTAAGTTATGCTGTAGGACTTCGACAGTGTTGTGTCTTAATATACGATTCGCCAACTTATACTACAACACTAGTACTATGTTTCTATTTAATTATGTTGCGGATACTACTCCTTACACCGTCCAGCTAGCCGGAGCCCTTTATTCATAAACAATTGACGGTGGGAGTTGGAATAACACAGGTAACCTAAGTAACTACACTACAATACTAGAACAACGAAAGCTAAAAAAGTTGTGTTACTATTAAAAAAATAGTCTTAGTATATGTGTAGAAAACAAACCATAACTCGTACAAATATAAAAAATACTAAAACAATTATTAACATTTCTGGTGAATTCCCCCGTCAAAGATTATACTGCAGGTTTGCTGGAAGTTTGCATTGTTGTGACGTCATAACATGTGTGTTGTCAGTCAGATATGCAAGCCGCAGGACATAATCACAGGACACTCTTGCAGCTTATCCTGGGATCAGTGTCATTCACGTGTGATTGATTGATATCACTCCACAAGCTACTGCGGCCATCATGTACTACAGTGGAGTGATTGCCTCATTCCGACCAAGGAGTGACGTCACGAAATTTTAGTTCGAGGTGTGTAACTGTTGCTGATTCATCTGGAAGAAGAATAGATTTCTCACTACTATACACGCACTGGTTACACACGATTGTACGGTGTTATGCATCAGCATAGTAAGCACAAATTGCAAGGTAACAGCACAGTACACTAAATCATCCTCAGATTTAAAACAGTCTTAAAAATATGTTATCTTTTGTATTAATTACTGTTCCATTGCTCGTATTTACTACATTCCTATTGTAAAATAATATGTGAACGCATTTGGATGATTCCTTGTCCATTTGTTTGTTGCAGTATACTGTTTTCGTCATTACCTCGAAACTTACCTTTTGGCACTTAACCATTCATGAATGTTAAGTTCTCAATTGTCAATTCCCGTAACGAACATGCGTGGGCTGCTGATAATCCACTCGCAGTTGTACATACGTTCGTAGCTCCTAACGTATGGATTTCGAACCCCATGTTTACTGGACATTTCCTGCTTGTTTTTGTCCATAATACAATCTCTCCAAATATGGAACACTTTTTTCTCAAACATCTACATGGTCCATATTAATTCATGATACAACGCTTGAGGGCAGGTAGTAAGAGCCAAAACAAGAACTTTTTAAATATAAACCCGTAGGCGGAAATGTATCATCTCCGTAGGGGAGCCCGATTAAAACTCAGCTTAGGCAACCCCGCCGCACACCACCTGCTGACACGATTTAGAATGGAGTGCGCGCAGCAACGTTGGATGTAGCATTGCACCGTGCAGATTAGAGCATTACACTGCCATGTTGACGGTCTTGGAAGCCCCTATCTCCTACCTCTGTTTCCTGACCTTCCCTTTCGCCGCATAACATGTTTTTTTTAAAAGAGGTGTTGAGTAATGAGTCGAAACATTTGGCTGAGGAAAGTGCTTGTTCTCGTGTAGTTTTTGGGCCCTCCCCTTCCCCATGCCCCCGCCCTACCCTTCGCTTAACTTGGTGGTAACGAAGGAATGAAAAAATTGATTCAACTTGAACTCTGTAATCCATTTAATTAAACCTACCCAACAAACAATGAATTTTTTTTTAATTTCTTGATTTTAAATCTCTTCACAGAAGTGGTTCAAAATCTCGTCCTCCTCGTCTAACACAAAGTCGGTAACAGCGAAGCATGTTTTGTTTTATTCTCTCCAGCATTCACGGTGAAGCTCGAATCCTGACAAAGGTTTTTTGGATTCTCTCTACGAGGGTTTCTTGGTTTTCTACTGGAGTTTCGTAGACTAGAGATTTGACAAAACCCCATAAAAAAGTCGATACAAGTAAGGTCTGATGACCTAGGGGGCCATGGCACCGGCCCTCCATGTCCAACCCTTCGAATACCAAAAACTCCCGTCAGGTACTGTCGCACAGCAAGCGAAAAATGCGGTGGAGCCCCATCGTGTTGGAAAAACATCCATTTCTGTACGTTTAAAGGAATCTCTTCAATGAGTCCAGGCAGATCGTTTTGCAGGAAGGTGAGGTATGCAGGACCGTCAAGTCTCCAGGGCAAGACAAACGGGCCTACGAGATGATTGTCCACAATACCAGCCCAAACGTTCACCGAGAAAGAAACGGACTTGGCGTGCTGTGACAAAAGATGCGTGAATATTTTGATCCAACCACTCGAGTATTGTGAATGTTGAAAATCCTAGTCTCGTCAGTAAACAAAACGCAAAAATCAGGATTTGCTTCCACTTAACCAATGTACCATTGAGAAAAATTAGTGCATAGAGGATGATCAGCCGGGCCCATGGCTTGAACTTTTTGAGCGTGATAAGGGTGAAGTTGTTGCTCGTGAACAACTTGCCAAACAGTTCGGTGACTAACACCAACAACATGCGATTCAGACCTTGTACTCGTACTTGGGTTGTTTTCAAACCTGTGAAGAATATCCTCCTCAAAGCTTGATGTGCGGACTCTCCGTGGTGCACCGGCATTGGATCTCTTTGCAGACAGCGTACCCGTATCACGCAACCGGCCGACAATCCTATGGAAAATTGTGTGTGATGGAAGACGGCGATCTGCGAATCTTTCTTGATACACTCGACGAGCTGCTCTTCCATTTTAACCAGTTTCACCGTAGGCAAGAACCATGTCGGTGTACTCACTGTTAGAATACGCTATCACTGCTTTGAACACCTCAAAACACAGTTAGACGCTAAACTAACACACACACACCAATTAGTTGACTACTAAACACAGCCGTTGACCCTGGTCGAAGTGGTGTGGTTGCTGTGTTTCTGCAGAAAAAGGCCGCGAAAGAGCGGGACTCTCAACCGCTTCCCGCAACATGGGAAGTCAGTGGACAGGGGGTAGGGGGGGGGGATTCAAAGACTGTCAACAGGGCAGTGTAATGCTCTAATCTGCATGGTGCAACGCTACATCGAACCTTGCTGCGCGCACTCCATTCTAAATCGTGTCAGCAGGTGATGTGCGGCGGGGTTGCCTAAGCTGAGTTTTAAACGGGCTCCCCTACGGAGATGATACATTTCCACCTACGGGTTTATAGTTAAAAAGTGCTTGTTTTGGCTCGTACTACCTGCCCTCAAGCGTTGTATCATGAATTAATATGCATCTGGTATATGTGTTTGGACGTTCGATTATAATGGCCGTGTATTTTTTATTTCTTTGAAAGATTCTTGCAATGCTCGTATGAGAAACATTCTTGTGTCATTCTATGTTTTATCGAAGTTTCGACTAGTTTAGTGTTTGTGACAACACTGTTGGGTCAGACTGGTTTGTGAAGCATTAGCTGTCTTAATCTTTTTGTCCTGGGTTTTTCTGCTTTGTTCTTTGTTTGAATTTATTTTTTTATTTATTTTTTATTTTTTAAAAGGATTAATTAATTATGTATGTGTTCACTACAGACAGTTCGGCTTGTATTTTTATTTATTCTGTGTTCTTTGTTTACTCTTGATTTTCTCAGAAGACAAAGCTCAGCAATGGCGTAGTCCACAATATTTCATTGAGTCAAAATGTATTTTTCGCCGACAGCTATGTGTCCGTAGTCGAAATGAACCTTGCATGGAAACTACATTTATTTTGAAAGGATGTTTCAAGTGTTTAGCGGGTTACAATTTTATGTAGCAAGGTGCTTCACTAGTGTAGAATATAGGTAATCAGTAATGTTTGGTATTTCTACGTTTTTTTTTTGTTTGGTGCAGTTTGATACGAGCGTCGATAACGGCTATCATGAATGGATGAAATTAAAACAGTTACGTTCTGCGGACACTTGTGTCAACTGTGGGGTTTTTCCTTCCACTCAGTGAGCGTTAGAGCCGACATCCTGTCATGTGGTCTGCCCACCTCTCCCTCAGTGCACATCCGCTGTTTTCGTAGCATGTACAATTCATAATTCATGCACTTAACTTATATTTGTTCTATTTATAGCGAAGAGATAAGTTTTCGTCTTCTCTTACCCTTGACCACGTGTGCACATATGAATACACACTTGCGTGTTTATCATTAAGAATACTAACTACATTAAACATCAGCATACATAATAGACGAAGAAGTGCAGTTACTAAACTTAACAAAATGAAAATAAATTATTTTAAACATGTAAACAAATTTTTTTAAAAATAAAAATGGCAACGTGATGTGTTTTTTTAAACGATCTAAAATAATTAAAATTATTTCTCCAAAGAAGATATTTGTATGATGTAAAATGGATAACGTGGGGCGCATGTAATAGATAATTAATGTATAAATAGTTCACATATATCACGAGCAATTTTATTACAGCTATTCTCTACACTCCTTACTATCATTTATTGCATGCGCCCGAGGTTTTTTCGTTTTTGATCTTATAAGTATTTTCATTGTAGATAGTATTATATACTTTCAAATCGGTTTTATTAACGTTCATACTATTTTTGATTTCAATAATCATTTTCATCTTCTAAGGCTTGTGTTTGTGAAAACTTTCAATGTTTTTTTAAACAAGTGAAATTTGCATCTAACAGAGAAGCTGACATACAATATCGTGAGTTAATATTTCATTGCTATGCAGTTATGATACATGTTTAAATTTTCCAGTCTCTAGTTCATCGGGAAGTTAGTTTAACGTAGTAAATATTGTTTTTATTGGATAACTATTTCACTTTTCTCCCTTAACTATGGCATTGTCATCCAAATATAATCTATGTTTTGAGTTTATAGTCTTTACCTCATCGGGAAATTAGTTTAAAACAATTACAACATTTGTGCCGGACAAACAGACAGACAAGAAATCGAGTTAATAATGTAGTAAAAATAGTTTAGAGTGATATTATTTCAAGTATAAATATTTTATGAAATGAACTATTTTGTACATTTAAAAAGGAAGATTTCTCGCTAATTAATTAATTGTTATAAATTGTAAACAAAATATTTCAATAATCTTGTAAAATAAAGTGCAAATAATTAAAACAAAGGAAATTGTAAATAAATTTTCTAAAGAAGAACAAAAATTACAAAAAAAACCTTTCTGCATTAACATTCAATTACCCTTTGCAATAAAATTATAGCATGGGATATTGTAATATTATTTATGTACATATACACAGCATTAACTAATAATATGCACAATATTAACATTTCTTATCTATCTTCTATGTGCAAGTTATCCAATTTTTAATGCCTTCTTAGACAGAACAATATTGCGTAACAAATTATTAGCCTAATTACCGAAGGAAAAAGTAGGCTTATGAAAACACCTTTCTGTCTGTGTGTCTGAGTGTGTGTCCCCCATAAAATGTTTGAACCAGTGGACCGTAATTCATCAAACTTTGTACACATATAGTGCTTCGTAATATGACTTGAATTTTTTATATTTCGTTTAGCCATGTTCTAACTTACAAAATGGCGGCCCTTTTTTAGCGTAGTATTTCATATCTTAGGACATATTTTTCAGGACTTCCACCAAACTTGGTACACGTACACTACACACCAAGTTGACTTGACTTTTGTGTATTACATTTATCCTCTTTTATTTTTTATTTTTTTCGAAATGGTGGCTATTTTAATTTTTTAGTATCACATATCTAAGGAAATATTTTTCAGAATTTTAACAAACTTGGTACACACTGCATAAAAAGCTGACTAATTTTTTTGTATTTCGTTCGTCCTGTGCACATACTTTAAAAAACGGCGACCATTTATATATTTTTAGCATAGTATTCCATATTTTAGGAAACATTTTTTAGAACTTTACTAAACGTGTTACACATATATTGCGTATATAGCAGAATTGAGTTTTGTGTTTTTCTTCATCCTGTATTCATATTTTCGCAATTACGGTCATTTTTATATTTTAGCATAGTATTACATACCATAGGAAACATTTTTCAGAATTTCACCATACTCGTCACACATATACAAAATTCAAAGTTGACTTCAATATTGTGTACTCCATTCATCCTGTGTTCATATTTTCCAAATTGTTGCCTTTTTTAGCATAGTATCCCTTTTTTTTAGCATAGTATCCCATGTGTAAAGTATAATTTTTCAGAATTTAATCAAATTTGATACGCATAATAATAATATATATGTAGTATGTATGCGTAAGTGTATAATTATATATACTTTATACTAAACTGACTTTATTTTATATATTGCATTGTCATCAAATTATGAGGTATTTAGCGAGTGAGAGATTTTGGTCAGCGCTTAACATCGAGGTCTTCAGCGCGGGTGAGGGGTAATATGAGTTGAGAATGGAGCAGCGCCGGAATGAATGGGTGGGGGAAACTGGAGATACCTGTGCTGTTTAGTGTCTAGCTCATTGTTAACCTAGCTATTGTTACCGAACAAACAAACAAGAAAGAAGGATAATAAGGACGTGTTAAAACTGACAGTATGTCTGTTTGTTTGCAACGTATGAGTTCTTATACCATTCTTCTATTGCGATAAATCTTTGTCGATTTGTTGTTCGTGCGTCCGCAAAGGTTTCTGACACAAATTATAAAAGAAATGCAGGAACGGAGCAAAACGGGATATAAAGGCAGAACTGGCAGATAAAATAATTATTTATTGAAACAATTTAATTGTATAATTTTTCAGTATTTAGCTTTCCTTAAAGCCTTTATGTTTCAGAAATACTATCGCAATATAAATACCCCCGTAAATGGGTCGTGGCATCAGCTAGTAATATACAAGTGATATATGGTAAATAACAAATTACATAAATGAAAAAGGTTAAAATTAATTTAAGTTTACATTTTACATACATGCAATAAATAATGAAACTATTTTACAGTTTCTGAAAAACTATAACAGTACCAACTATCCTACAGCACGTCTGCAAATAAGTAATTACATTTTATGCTATTTCAAAAACACCAGTTTGAAAAAGGTGAATCATATTCTGTGGGCAAATCTACGGGTGGTAAAACTTTTCACTCGGTGACAGTTATTATCATTATAACCCTGAACGCTTAAATAATTTTGTCACTACGCATGAGCATCCTCTTTAGTAAAAATAATTTTACCAAAGTAATACAATCATACTCATATGAATATGGAATGTAGTAATAATAATGTTCCAGTGTATATGCAATATCGTAATAACAGTAAAGGGAATCATCAGAATACTCTCATCAAACCAGACACCTTTTACGAATCAGACATCTTTGTTGCGGATTGGAAAGGTGCACTAGAATGTTTAATGAAATAAGAGAGGAAAATCATAAGAAAGAATCTTGGACCTAATAAGACAGAAGAAGGCTACAGACTGAGGAATAGACAAGACAGAACATAGTACATGGCATGAATATACGCAGACTTGTGATTTACGAGTACATTATAATAATACAGGACATGTGACAATCTAAACATATCTTTGAATACACAGAAAACATCAAGAATCAAATTCAGAAAAGACCTGAAGGATGCCGGTATAAGATTCAGATATAAAATACAGACAAACATTCAACAACGAAATACTCAAGTGGAATGCAAACCAAGAGGTCAAGAAAATGCTCTGTGAGAGGATAAACGATGTGTGACGCCTCAGAAAATCTCACACCCTCTTAGTGGCTTATACGTGTATATTAATGATAATGTTCAAAACTTTTGGCCAAAAAATATAATACTCACTGAAAGTGAAGGTGAACCCGCTTACATTAAGTGTAGCATAATCAACAACAATCGATTCAGAGAGTTGTAATGACGAGAAGGTTATAGGGTGACAACGTGTGGACAACTTGTCAACAAGCTCATGGAAAATTTAAGACGGGGATAGAAAAGGCGATACTTTCTAAGTTTCTTTGTTCACCATGTGCTTCAATCGTGCAGATAACGGTCACGTGTTAATTCCACCGTTAGGAATATTTTGGGGACATAAGTTATCAGTAATTGTGCGTATTATATCTCTTGTTTTTCCCGTCTTATCGTTTAGTAGGTGCACTTGGGAGAGGTTAATAAAAATGAGGTGATTGTTTGCGACACACTAGATACGCGGGAATGTTCAGGAGTAGCCACCTGGTATAAAAGGGAAAGTTTACAACCATTCAAAACATAGTTGTGGAGAAACAAACAGCGACCGTCTGCATCGTCATGAAGGGTAAGTGTCTCCAGTATAAACGTCATCTACATTTAGGTACCCGCCTAACTGGCTACATTATAATCCCGAATCAGTGGTTGCCAGGAATGCAGATTTAATTACTCTAACCAACTCATTAATCTGTATAATTCAGTTTCTGTACTAGTGGAGCTCACAGGAAATAATTGTGAATAACATTAAAAATATTGGCATTTATACTGAAACAATCAGTACGTTTCCATTAACTTACATTTTAAAGACATTTGTCCGAGGCATGTTGGATTGTAAATAATTTCAAAAATAAATAATTAATAAAATGTAAAAAATATATAATTTATTAAAAAATTACAAGGCATTTTTTTATTGCATAAAACATGTATTTATTAATTAATGTGTTTAAAAACATTTAATATTTTTCGCAAACATAAAAAAAACAGTCACTTTAAGGGTTAAGTTGTTAATTTTTGACTGAAACAGTGGAATGCCACTCAAGCGTAACGACGTTAATTTCTCACTGATTCAAGTTTGCTTTACGTGTCTTTATAGCACAACTGTTACATGTCTATGGAAGGTACAGTTCTTTGAGGATAAAATGCATTTTGGCTATTGTTGTCGAACACTTTCAAAGCATCACGCTCGTTTGAACACTGTTTCCAACACTCAATCGTAGCAGCTGTAAACTGACTTTTCGCTCAGTTGTGTCATAACATTTACAATTGAGGAGTCGACTGGAATAAAAGCCTCAGTGAGAAAATTGCATTATGACATTATGGTAGGTGTAATGTTTCAGAGAGATCTGTTTTTGTTTTATGTTACGTCTCTCCCGTGTGATTTTCTCTTAATACAAATAAACAGTAGCTACTTACATTACACAAATTAATAATATTTACGATAAACACAGTTAAAGATGAAATAACAATTATTTATACCATAGTGGTATCAGTACAGATCAAGACAAAAATGCATAACTTGGTGAAGAACTGAGATATCGGTTCAAAATTTGTTTTGTGTCTTTTATGTATATAATGGAACACGATAAGCTGTTTGATGGAAGAAAGGCCTTAGCTTACTCAAGTCTTTATTCCAGACAACTTAATTTATAAATATACAAACCACACCAGGGTCCCGACATGAACAATGGTTAAATAAATTTTCTACCGATAAAATGATAACGTAATCACTTGAAGTCTGTCAGTTCTACAATGACAAAGGAAACAATGCCAGCCAGTTTAATGTCATTGTTGCTTTTATTGCTTCATACTTTCTGTGCTGCATAGGTCCAAGTATTCACTGTTCTTTACTTCTCGAGTCATTCGAAAATACGCATCCAAAAATAGTTCACACTAACAATCGAACACACTTACGACAGATACGACCTTGTATATCGTTTTATTTACTTTCCTCGACAAGTCAAGATTGGTTTTCTTGCGAACCTGTTGGTTTCATTTAATATTTTTGAAAAGCAATCTCTGTTTCCAGTGAAACTTATTCCATTGCAACGTTCATATTTCTTAGATAACTGATTCAATTCTATATTTAAATAACTTTTGTTCGCGGATGTTGATATGTATTATCGCGTTAGTCTGACAATGTATCAAACATGGCCCTTGTTTGCGAGCATTACAACACATTCGTTAGGAAATATAGTGATAAAAGTGTCGATCTTGTTTCTAACTCAGAGTGTTCTCTGCATTGTTTATACAATGGGGTTATGTCAAACTAAAATATTAAGGTTTTTTTTAAAAGTGGGCCATTGAGAAGTTATTAATGTTAATACTTGTTTAGAATTTAAACCGAATTACTTAAAATTTTCTAGATCGCTTGAGGAGGATTTATCACATCCAACTTGGATGCATGATTTTTCTCGTATTTTAATTCTGGGAATGAGTTTCCATTTTGCACGTTGACAGGGCACAGATTATGATTCAGTTCAGATTGTTGCCTTTCATAACGGTGACCACTGCAGAAGCTGTCGTACGAAAAACAGTTTCATCTTTTCAGTTGTTCCCGGTAATAAATATGGTAATTTTGCTACAATTAAAAAAAAAGGTTTTAAAACTTCAATCTTTGCCTTGTCGAGCCACAACCGCATATCCAACCATTGAAACAGAAGTTACTGAGAGAAAACTGATAAATATTTATTGGTAACTACCAAAATTCTTCTTAAGGGGGAGTGTTAGACAGTTTTATTATATTTTCAGATTTTGAACCATAACATCTATTCAGACAGTACTTCCAAAATTTTTCTCTTCGAAAAAGCATACAATGTTATTGGCAAACTGCCTGGCATAAATAACAATGGAATCTTTCATTTTTGTCTTACAGAATCATTGCAAGAGAATTCTTGAAAGTTGACCTTTAATTATCTTGCAATGATTCTGCAAGACAAATTAATGAAAGATTTCATTATTTTTTGTGTAGCAGTTTACCAAGAATGTATCCTTTACTTTGTCGAAGAGAAAATTTTTAAAATACAATTTGAATAAATGTTATGGCTCAAAATCTGAAAATATGATAAAATTGTCTAACACTCCCCTTAATGTTAATCCTAGAGGTCTGTCGTCTCAATTACACCTGTCAGTCTATCTCTCTCTAAGTGTGTGTGCCGGTATCTCGCTCCCTCTTTATCACTTTACCTTCCTCTCCTCCTCCTAATTCCTCAAATATAAATCCTGATGAAGGCTAAGTCGGCATTTTGCTCAGTGGCTAGTGCGCTTGCCTTCCACCAAGGCGATCCGTGTTTGACTCTCGACAGGGTCGACTCGTATTTTCGCATGTGGGAATCGTGCTAGACGATGTCATTATAGTCGACGTTTTATTCTTGGGTACATCCTGTATTCACTTATTACGTCACTGCTCCATATTCACTGCACGGACCGAGGTGATGTTGGACTAGCCTTCAGGAGGACCCAGGTACGGTTCCTGGTCTGAACATCCTGATATCTGTTTTCCATGGTTTTTAATTGAATCACTTTACCTGAATGCCGAGATGGTTCCTAACACAAATACAATGTCGTTTTCTGTGTGTAAGAACCATTTTGTTCCTCATTTCGTGACATTGCTGACGATGCAACGTTAAGGACGTTGTACCAGTTAAAATTCAAATTTTTTTTGTGCCAAACACTGTTCAACTTTTACGCATAAGATAACAAGTCATTTCCCCAAATTAAAATAAAATTAGGTCCCATAGATTTAGCATAATCACCTATCAAAGTCGCAAAGTGGTAGTTGCGGTGTAGCTTAAATAATAAAAAATAATTAACTTGCAGAAGCAAGATAATTCATATTAATTCTTAATGATGTGAGCTGCTTCAAAACACTTCCGATACATTTTTGTATTTTAAAAAATTGATGAAATTGAGTAAATTTTTGCATAACTTTGACTTTTGGCTACTACTGAAATTTTAAAACTAACTTTTGTCAACCATGTCATAAAATGCGTTGATACACTGACTATCAGTTCCTGTTATTTTGAATTTATCAGTTAATTACTTTTTTTTTATTTTGGCTACACCGCAATGGTCGATTTGTGACTTAGATGTGTGACTACGCAAAAACTATGGCGCTTATTATTTTTTTTATTTGGGGAAATGTCATGTTATCTGATGTGCAAAAGTTGAACAGTGCATGGCAAAAATATAAAAAATTAAATTTTACGGGTCTAACACCCTTAAGCCCAGCTACCTATTTCACCCTTCACTATCGCTTAGAAACCTCTCTGCTAGAAAATAATGACGAATAAGAAGAGGAATGGCTGGGGGAACGGGAGATCCCCTTGAAAACCCGCGAACCAGCGACAAAAATATCTTGTTCAGATGTGTTAAGTGCTCACTAATGTTCAAATAACTGCCAATTTGGCAATATGAAAACAACATTATCTATATACATAAGCGTCTATTCATCTTTCTAAGCACAATATACATATTCAGTTTGTTGTAGTTCTGAAGAATAGTTTCTTAGATATCTCGTGTGTTTAATTTTTTTTATGAAATTGCCTTAATTCTTAAAGTAAGAACACAACATAAACAAAAAAACTCAAATCAAGTTATATTACTAAGTTCTATGAGAACCTACCGAGTTTAATGATATTCTGAAATGCTAATACACCATGAGTGATTAAAAATGTTCAAATAATCGTTATTTTGAAATATGAACAAATGACTAAAGTAAATATGCAAAAAAGTCAAGCCAGGTTACTAGGTACTATATGTGAACCTATTTTGTGAAATTCAAACATGCGTACACACACCAACACTGATTAAGGCAATTTTCTCAGTAAGTAGGCTAAAATTGGTGCTTCCCGTGCAAACTTACCGTCCGATATGCTGATTAAATATTGTCTTATCCTAAAATGTAAGAAAATGTTGTGTCACTCTTGTATGTGCTTATTGGGAATGCTGCTATTTTATCTGATATCACTTATGCTAATAATTTAATTCCTTTATATTATATACCACTGACGCTAGCCATCCTACGTATACATATTTTTAATGAACAAGTGTTAGTGTTTCTCATTCAGCATTTCATCAGTAATATTATCCCTGCTAAAATGTGCTTATAGTTTGAAACAACACCGTGAATAATCGTTTCGTTCATCTTTGAAGAACATAAAGTCATGCGCAACGATTTAATATATATATATATATATGTCACATCAAGTGTACACTTAGAATCTAAGTTCGTAGAGTCACCAATATATATTCAATGTTTTCGAACAATTTATGAGACACCTAAATGTCAGATAGTAGTACCTTTTCACAGAGGACATGCACAGAATAGTGAAACTTTTGTCATGGAAACAACTCCATTCACTCCATGTCTTCCTACTGCAAGTCCAAGACTCCCATGGCGCAATGACGCCTAACTGACTTAGCGGAAAAGTAGTTGTCAACCAAAAAATCTGAAGAGAATATAAAGCAAGTAGGATTGTCTAGAGCTATATTTGAATAAATATTCCTTCCCATATCCAATCATCATACACCTGGCTTGATTGTATTTCTATGCCGTAACTTAATTATATAAATTTTTTATCCTAGTTATTAAAATCGATTGTATTGAAAGGAGGACCTTTTAGAGTGAATGTAACTCCAATAAAATAAATTCTAAACAATGTGGACGTAAATTTCAAGAATTGTATTTGAGTATTGAACATGACTTAATGAAATTATTGTTTAGTTTTGTTTAAACTAACAAGATAAATTATACCACAATTTCATTGGTTTTATGATCACCAGAGTAATTTACTGACCAAATAGATAGATTCCTGAAACGGTAATTTTAATATAGATATATAATTTAATTTAAGCATATTTGAAAAACTCATGATTTTATAAAGTGCCACTAGTAGACAAGGTTACTTGCTCGTTTAGGACTGAGTTTGGTGTAAATATTCTCGAAAGTTATAAAATTATTCACAAAGTTCACAGTTAAACAAAGGCTCCAGCTTATTACAAATTAAGAATAGCTTTCTATCACACATGTTCATTCATAAAATGGCGTAACAGCCTCTCAACTTCAATTTAACTCCTAACAAATTTATACAGTAAGACTCCAGTATTTTTCCTCGATCTTTCATTTAAATTTAAATTACGCTGGAGTACAAGTGACCCTCGCAGAGAATACACGTAATGCATTAAGGGGATTGGAGCGTAGAACAGAAAAATTGTTAAACTACACGTGTATTATGTGACGTTTGTGAGGACATAATGAAATAAAGTTTTTTTCGTAATGACTTGAAGTATTTATATTGCTGATTTGACCAATCAACAGTTGCCTAGCGTGCAACTGTGTTTTGAAATTATAATTTTTATGACAATACCATAGTGAAGGTTATACATTCTCTTCCTGAATGATAATTTTTTTATGTGAAACACGTGCTCACGAGATGGAGTTCTGAAAGTATGCATGTACTTATGAAGTACTCACAACCGCGCCATAAATGCAGTTAAAACTACAAGGACAGGGCCGGATTTCAGGTCTGAGCCTAGGGCGCTGCTTTACTACGGGCGCACTTTTATAAAGGAGAACATGTCAAGAATTTCCCATCGCTGATTTTTTTAAGTGCCAATATGGCGATCAGTAAAAATATTAATGGCCGCACTTGTATATGTATTTAATAAAAAAAAGTTATTGTTAACAATAATTGTCAAGTAACTACATTAAATTTAACGAAAATAATCATAATGCCCATTATAATTTATTGTTTTTATGCATACCGAGATTACAAAGTAGAGTAATTTTTAATGCGGTGTTGGAAATGGGACAAGGGCGCGAGTTGGTAAGGAAGGATGTAAAGGATAATCTGCTGAAGAGTCACGGGCCTAGGGCGCCTAGATGAATAAATTCGACCCTGCAAGGATAGATAACTTTGTGCAGGTAACCACAGTTGACAGTCTGCAAGGCACCGTGTGCAGTTTAATTATTTCTCGTTTCTGGCGCACCAATCCACTGAATATTTATACCTATCAAGTAATTCTCTTATCATTTCTGTGTCGTATGTAGTAATTTTTGGTTCATAACGAGTCTACACTCT
The DNA here is from genome assembly GCA_003012365.1 of Medauroidea extradentata. NCBI lineage: Eukaryota > Metazoa > Arthropoda > Insecta > Phasmatodea > Phasmatidae > Medauroidea > Medauroidea extradentata. The sequence goes on along the minus strand of PNEQ01063484.1, from coordinate 35,980 downwards.
GTCAGTGCAGATTAATTACAAATTGTGTCGTGATTTGGTACTTGTCTTGTGTTTTATCTTTTCAGTTTTGTGCCATGTTTCCTGCGACATTGTCGTTAGTTTACTATGGATCAGTTTCTTACATCATGGGTGGCAATGGATGTCAATTTTTAACAAATCAAGTAACTCGGGAATAGCACTGCCATTCAATTTCGATATGAAACACATAACCATTCAAGGAGTTTTATTTATATTAATTAATCTAGTTTTGGGAATAACCAAAATAATTTCAACATTGAAGTAAAGTGCTCATTGCATTGAAATGTTGCAGATATGTTCAGGCTGTTCGCTGCTGTGGTGGCTGTGAGCCTTGGATGCGCCAGTGCGCAGGTTACCTGCGGCAATCAACAGTATGTCCCCAACCCACTCAACTGCAGCACCTACTACGAGTGCAGCAATGGAAAACCATACCTGATGCCATGCCCAGAAGGCCAGGACTTCAATTCCAACACGCTCACCTGTACAGACGCCGTGGGAGCAGGTTGTGCGTCACCTGTGACGGCAGCGACTACTACTCTGGCCACATCCAATCAGACACCCAAGTACTACTGCCCAGATGTCGACGGCGCGGGATCCTACCTGTACCCCAACCCTCTCAGTTGCTCCTCCTTCTACATGTGTAATGGAGGAAGTCTTGAAATCTTCCAGTGTCCCCAGGGTCTCCAGTACTCGGTCACGGAGCGGGTGTGCGTATACCCGAGCATAGCGAAGTGTGATCTCAACAACCTACCGTCCTTCCCCTACGGGCCGACGACACCAGCAACCTGCCAGGCCGCAACTACCCAGGCAACCCCGACTGCTGGGCCAACTCCCAACTACTACTGCCCCGAGGTAGATGGAGCCACCTCATACATCTACGCCAGTCCGTACAGCTGTTCGTCTTACTACATGTGCTCTGAAGGGAAACTATACTTGTTCCACTGCTCAGAAGGCCTTGAATTTTCTGCAACAGACAGAATATGTGAGTTTCCAAGATTGGCCAAGTGTGATTTGAACCATCTCCCTTCATATCCTTCAGGACCAACTCAGGAACCCCCTGTAAGTAATCCCACGACTGCTGCAACTTCTGGTCCAGTTCCCAGCTATTACTGTCCTGAAGTTGACGGCGCTGTAAACTATATTTATCCCAGTCCATACAGCTGCTCTCAATACTATATGTGTGCAACAGGGAAGCTCTACCTTTTCCCGTGTCCATCAGGCCTTGAATACTCTGTTTCAAACCGAGTCTGTGTATTGCCGGCTTTGGCAAAGTGTGACCTAAATCATCTGCCATCATATCCTACAGGACCTACCCAGGAGCAAGTTGTTTCTAACCCTACTACTCCGGCGACTGTTGGACCACCTCCAAACTACTACTGTCCTGAAGTAGATGGCGCCACCTCCTACATTTATGCTAGTCCTTACAGCTGTTCGTCTTACTACATGTGCTCTGGAGGCAAACTATACTTGTTCCAGTGCTCGGAAGGCCTCGACTTTTCTGCCAAAGACAGAATATGTGAATTTCCAGCTTTGGCCAAGTGCGATCTTAACAATCTTCCTTCGTATCCTACTGGACCAACCCCGGCACAAGATGTTTCTAACCCTACGACTGCTGCATCTATAGGGCCGACTCCGAACTACTATTGTCCTGAAGTAGATGGGGCCAACACATACATATATGCGAGTCCATATAGTTGTTCTTCATACTATATGTGTGCCGAAGGAAAACTTTACTTATTCGAGTGTTCAGCCGGCCTTGAATTTTCTGCCACAGATAGAGTTTGTGCGTTCCCAGCTTTGGCTAAATGTGATCTAAATCATCTACCATCATATCCTACAGGACCTACTCAGGAGCAAGTTGTTTCTAACCCTACAACTGCTGCAACTATTAGACCACCGCCCAACTACTATTGTCCTGAAGTAGACGGAGCTAACACATACATATATCCTAGCCCATATAGTTGTTCGTCATACTACATGTGTGCTGAAGGGAAACTTTACTTATTCGAGTGTTCAGTAGGTCTTGAATTTTCCGTCACAGATAGAGTTTGTGCTTTCCCAGCCTTGGCCAAGTGCGATCTTAACCATCTACCAACATATCCCACAGGACCTACTGAGGCAGTGACGTCTGCTCGTCCTACCAGTGCTGTTACTACTACTCCTGGTCCAACTCCCAATTTCTACTGTCCCATTGGTAATAGCACTGTTACATACTTATATCCTTGCCCTTACAGTTGCTCCTTATACTACATGTGTGTTGATGGGCTTCTCTACCTCGTCGAGTGTCCGAGTGGTCTGGAGTACTCTACTCAGTACAAGGTCTGCTTACTGCCATCTCTTGCAATGTGCGACCTCGCAAACCTACCCTCGTACCCAACTGGACACCCGCCTGCGTCAACTATTCCCTCTGCTACCACACCTACAGACATAGCTCCTGTTCCTAGCTACTACTGCCCAGAAGTCGACACAGCTACAGCGTATCGATACCCGAACCCCTACAGCTGCTCCTCTTACTACCAGTGCATCAAGGGCAGCCTTCACCTCTACCAGTGCCCAGATGGGTTTGAGTACTCTGTGTCTGAGAGGGACTGCGACTACGCGAACGTGGCGAGGTGCGACCTGAGTAACCTGCCGTCGTTCCCAACAGGGCCTACAGCGGCGGTGATCATCACTACTGTCCCCACCCCACCACTCACAACGGTCCCCACACCACCACCCACCACGGTCCCCACTCCACCACCCAACACACCAACGACCTCGGGCAATGACGCCACCATCACCGTCACTTACGAGTGTCCTCCTAACGAGAGCGGCACGTACTACCGCTACCCGGGTGACTGCCACAAGTTCTACGAGTGTAACTACGGTGTCGCTGAGGTCCAGTCGTGTCCCGCGAACCTTTTCTTCAGCGAGTCTAAACAGGACTGTTTGTACCCTGAACAGGTCCCAGAATGCCAAACATCATCATCGACATCGGCAGCAAATTAGTGTTCTTGTGATGCTCCGTATTTATTTTTATACTTTTTTTATTTATGATCTGTATATTTTACTGCTATTGTAAAGTGGAATTCTTAAATGTTGATTATTATTTTTTAATATAATGTAATACTTTCATTCCGACACACAATAATGTATTGTCTTCATGTCCATTCGTCACAAACAAATAAACTATTTATTACTTAATTTCTTAAGTGTAATGTATGTATTTCATTTATTTAAAATTATTACCAAACTACAAACCTTCCCAGAAAAATTCATAAATAAAATGTTTAAAATGGTATACTAGACAGCCACAAAAAAAAAAAAAAAAAAAGCAACTGTAAGGTGGAACAATCCTTGTCATCATTGACATATTTAATATTTGGTATTAAATTGGTCTCAAATAATTTAAAAATAATTATTGCTCACAATTGAACGTATAACATGATTTACAGTACAATTATATTAACATATTAATCGACGCCTCATTAATTTAGCTTGATGGATTTTTAAAATCTAGTTTTTGCTATCCACCGAGGCAAATTTGTGAAATAATAAACGTATGTTATATTCAACCTTTCCATGACCTAACATGACAAAAGGACAAAAAAAGAAATTAGGAACAAAGGTATTACGAAATTAGTATTAATCTACCATGGTGGATGATGTACAACGTAAATGCATTCGTCAACTACCCAGTTGTAGTCACGAAATTTTTTCTCATATATGTATTAATAAATTTTCCACGTTTAAATACTTTAGCGAATAAAATAATTGGTATGGTTCCTATTCGTATTATGCTTATCAAAGTCAGTTTCCCAACGTGATTCAAACTTGATGGAAGCTACTTTTATTTGCGCCGAATGGTTAGCTATCAAAATGAATTTTTAAAACCATCTGCAAGCTGGCCTAAGAAGGTGGCTCAAACTTAACAACTCAGTGTCAGCTGCCAACTTGAAATTATGTTTATAATTTATTGATTCGTCCTAGTTTAATCTTAGAAAATACGACAAGACTGCATAGCAAGGTAAATTCAGAACACTTGACAAGCTTTTCATTAGCTTACAAGTTACATTTCTTTGCATGTTCGTACTCATGACAGTGAAGAAATTACTATTACCCACACTTTTAAGAACAGCTTTTTACAGTTAAGAAGTACGATATTATGAAGGAAAATTTATCTGACAACAAGAAACGTGAAATCGTGAAAACAATTTTACTGAGTATTCCCTGTCAACGTCTGAATTATGAACCAATATAATTTTGTGAGCAGCTGTATTATCTTAGGTGCTGATGTCCCATATTATCTACAATAACACCTACTGATTCAGATCTAAAAAATATTATGATCTTATCTGTAGTTATCGTTATACAGAGCAAACAATATCAATTTATAAAGTGAAGATACTTACTGAAGAGTCCGCGGGGTTTCAAGGAAAACTAAAAATGCGCATTTACCAACTTTGTAAGCAAATAACTAACCAGTGTGATGCTTTATTTTGGCATATGCTATCATACTGTAACCACGTGTACGACTTTTAATTGTCGTAACATTAGAAATATACAAAAATGTCAGCACATTTTTAAAGGATTGATATTTTTATCTTCATTGTCACTTTCGGTTATTCTTTCGGACGTTTATTCATAACCTCACCTTCTGAAGCAGAAATGTTTTTTTTTATGCCACATTGTCTTGTCGTAATATTATTAGTATACACATTAACAAAGTGTCAAACAATATGATACATTCATATTGTATGTTTGTATGTTTCATACGAGTGTACTTTTGGTGTTAATGTCTTATTTATTATAATTTGGAGCAGAGTGACCTTCCAGATAATGAGTGCTAAACTCCAAATTAAGCAAGAAACACGTGAAAACTTGTTATCAACGAACAGTACGAAAAAAGCATTTTTCATACTAACAAACTTTAAAGATCACAGTTTCAATTGTTGTAAACGCTGACTGAGCCATTCCCTGAAAGTATTAAGGAATTTCAACTAAATAGTTTGTTTGAATATTGTAAACACAAATACTCACTTGAACTTACTTTGTTAGCAAATCAAAATATCAAAAGCAATACACCTGGTTTTGTAGATCCAGAAAAAATATGTATTATTTTCGTAAAGTACATACGCCTGACAGTAAAATATATTTAGTTGACATAAACGTGATAATTTGTGTGGAAGTACAATCATGTACGGTTTAATGCGGCTAACATACTTTTATGTTTGTGGACGCCGGAGCATCCAATCGCACCTTGAGAGTTATTTCGTAATTTATTTACAATTAGCATTATAGCTATATTTGTAAGTGTATGTAAAGACACTCCCGGTACACACAATCTTTATAAAAAAATTTCACACCAAAACGAACAATTGTAAAGACCCTAAATTTGTTCATGTAAGGTAACTGAGTGGCAGATGCAGCAGTTAAAGAAATTTATAGCAATAATTTTTAGATTAACGTGCAAAATAATATTACGATAGGGTTATATTTTCATTGGATATGTGTATAAGTCAGCATGAGCAAAAAGTTTCTTTAAAAAAAATTGAATAACATCTAACAAAACGTAAAATGCCTGTATGATTGGCATCTTCCCTTAGCTGACATCTTCCGAGTTACTTTGCATCTGCGTAAATCGCATGCATTTTAAAAGCCATTTATATATTAGGACGTATCTGTCACCGGTTTTCAGTATCAGCGATTGATGTTAAAGAGCAGAACTCAATGCTAAATGTCCCGTATTCGATTTTCGGTGTTACCAAATATTTAATTTTAATAATTGGCTCCTTGCAATATTATATGCATGCTCAAACAAACTTTTTGAGGTCACCAAATATAAAACTTGAGAGGCGAAATAAAGACAGCAAAATGATTTTATTCATGGCACAAAAAATATTTACTTCACACCATATATAAACAAATAATTTTATTCCGTAAAGCGAATTCGGTTGAACTCAACTAAACCTTTCTCATGGTGTAATTTCTTATGCTCTGCGGGTGGCTTGAGAATGATTGGTGATAACTTGTGTTATAGGCAGTCAGGAATTGACAATCAGGAGGCTCCCGGTGCAGTGTTGCCACATCCAAGACTCCGGCCTTCTACTAAAGACGGCCATACATTGCTGCAAGTTGAGTGTAAAAAAACAGAGGATACACACAAACAAACAGATAAGTAAACAAACAAAAAACAAAATTTCTTTGTTTGCAACTGGCAACATAGGTACACATACACAATTTCAAAGGAATGCAGGCTCAGTCTGCATGTGCTCCTCGGACTGTGTATGTGCCTGGAGACGGAGGTAGATTGCATTCTCTGAAACGCCGCGTTTTGTTTTGTTGCAAGGACACCATTGTGTTCGTCTGTGTTTTCGTTTTCTTTGCTATACTGCCCACAATTACTGTGTTATTTGCAATCGTTCGCTTCCCTCAAGGTGTCTGTGTTTCTGCTGTATCGTCTACATCCAGCTTTTTTTTTGTCGCTCGTTAGTTTTGTCTGATTATTGTTGTAATTATAATTATTTTTGTCTGTTTCTTCGAACTTACTAACGGAATTCCTTTTGTGGAGTATTTTCAGTTATTTATTAATTTTTCCTCCCTTTACTTTTTGATGCTTGGGTGCTCGTGTATATTAATATATTTTCTTGCAACTCATTGACTTAATTTCTTGTGGAACTGTATATGTGTACCAATGTTTGCCAGTTGCGAACAAAGTCCTTTTGTTTGCTTACTTGTCTGTTTGTTTGTGTGTATTCTCTGCTAGAATGGCATATGTCCAAAACACTTCTTTAGTTTGTAAGTTGTGTGTAACCGTCAGTAATCACCTCGCTGTCGACAAGACGTAAAGTTCACTTTCCTTACCTTGACCATCCTCAGCAACAACTTAGCGAGGCGCTCCCTCATCCAAGACTTACAGCACGCAGATTGTTGTGTATCCTCGCATCGGAGAGGTGTTGTCGCAATAGTACTGAGACGCACATACGCAACACTTAAGCTGTTATTTGTCGGAATTGCAGGTTGATCTCTATCTAGCTCTCTTTCTTCATAACTCTACGAGGCCTCAAAGACTGCTCCAACGAAGAATAGCCGTTTCCCGTTTGTTATCCTAATTTTAAGTGCGTTATCATGTCTGAAAATATACTTAATGTACTCTGAAATGTCACAAATAGTGTAAGGGTCTGTTCCGTATTTTGCCTGAGATTTGAAAGCCAAATAATTGAGTCTGCAAACCTAGTAAATAAATTACATTTTCTTGAAAAAAATTATTTTATTCTAAACTACTTTGTAAAAGATGTAATCGACGGTTCATTAACAGTGTAAACATTTAACAGAGTTATCGTAGCTTAATTTTAAAACTCTAGCATATTAATTAAGAGTGAAATTTACAATTTGTTAACAATTTGAACAAGTTAACTTAAAATGCTATATCTTTGAAAATAGACGAATACATTTGGCCCTCTATGTGCGCTTTGCACTATTAAAAACATCGAAAAAATTTGCCCTGACTCAGAGCAGAAGGAAACCATTTTCACTTCAACCGTTATATTTTTGGAGGATTTAATAGTTACGTTGATATACAATTTAGTGCAGGAAATCTTAGTTTTGACCAAGAAAACTAGTACAGCAAGTGTTTCATTATATACATATTAAAAGGTCTTCAAGATTAAATCTCTGTTTTAGACGCCATATTACAAATTACTGCCAATGTTCGTACTTTCAATTCTATCAGGAATCAGTGCGGCTATAAGCGAAACTAAGTTAAGGTATCTTGAGATGACTGGATACTCTTGTTTAAAAGTGTATTGAGATTATATACCGTCTCCAAACAGAGGATTGATCTTCCGCAGTCAGCTTTCGGTAGTCAAATTGCGTTTGCAACTGCTGATTTTGTACATAGATAAGATTCATTCTACTGCAGGTTGGAAAGGAAATGTGTTTTCTTATGCGAAAGTTTGGCACAGGGAAAAATTGTGCAGCTAGTAGCACTGCAATTTTTAACTTACCTAATAACAAAAGAAACCGTAGTAAAACTTATTTGAACTAGATGTGGTAACAAGAGAAGTCAATTAGTTAAATTTTAAAATGAAAATCAAACAATTTAGGCTCTCAAATTACCACCTTACGTTGCAGAGGAACTATGGTATTTTCTCTGTACCGTAAATTAAGATGCCTAAGGCAGCAATGACTTGATTTTGCATGCGTCGGCCATTAGCAAAAAATAATGCTGTACTCTAAAGCCGGTTTTAATGTTTAAATGAGCATTCATACGTGAGAATGAAAATTATATTTAATTTCTCTAGTCAATCAATATTGGTATGTTCACCTTAATTAACGATGATTGGAAATTACTCGCAAGCAAATCTTCTATGGAAAGGAACGTCAACTGAATCTTCGTTTGTTTGATCTAATTAAGTTCATTGTCCCCATATATAAGCTGAAACTTGGGTTTGTAGTAGGCACTAAGTCCTTCGAACTAAAATAATACAGGGACCGGTTGAAACAAAACAGAAATGGTGTTAGCGGTGAGCTACTGTCTACTGACCTTACAAGTAGCACTTTATAACACCTGTTTTTCACTTTCTACTGCAATTGTTTAGGAGAAACAAATAACAGTGGCTTCGAAGATACTCACTTCACCGAAACTAGCTTGTCAAATTACAAAGGAATGTACGAATACGTTTACAATAGAATGTTATTTGTAAGCGTGGAAACGTTACAACAACATGAATATACTTATAAAACCTTTATAAATCCTTTTTAGCGAATGATTATCCGGTTAGGCTGAATGTATAGCTAAATAATATTTGTACAACTAGTATTCATAATTTATAGCCACTGTGGGAACGTCGTTGTTATTGGCACACTACCAGAGATTACTAGGAGACAAATAATTAAAGGAAATAAGTACTTCTCGTAGCTACCTATCTGCATTCAGTGATAAGATACTATTCACATTAAGCAATTATACTTCGCACAATTTCAAACAATTGCGGCCTCCGGCGCTTATCTTATCCAAGAGATAGCTCTGACATGTAGGTGCGACATCTAAGAAGATAAAAAGAATTGTCCGTTTCAACAGATTGCGACAGTTAATGCTCACTTTTTTCGCTTATGCTAGCCAATATCTCGACCGCATTTTTGTGCAGCAAAATAGGTAACCATTTCACCCACTATTGCTGGTGATGTCTGCAGTGAATTAGGGCAAATCGTATTGGATTATACTCTAATGCTATCACTATTCTTATCGTATTCTCATTTTATGCGTCATTCAAATTGTCAACTACAATACACAGTCATGTGATACTATAATTTGTTATAAAGTGTGTATTTTTCCTTTATAATGAGAAAATGGTTCTACACATTACATATACACACAAACACTTAAGTCATTCAGTCATCAAGTAACCTTTGATCTCAGATGTTGAAACTATGAAATATTATGGCGTGTACTGTACATATTCCCAGACTCCTCTCCCAACCATACTATAAATGGACGACTTGAAGTACACGCCCCCTAACGTACCTGCAGGGGAAAAGTACTGTGAGAAACAAAGTTTGTTTACAAACAAGCTGATTTGTTAGTTGGTAATTGCAGAAAGCAAAAATGTTGCGGATTCATAGATTTGCACGCAAGGGTAAAAACTATTAGTTTCAGTTTCATGGTTAAGATACGCAAATACATAAGATTAACGTTTACCTGAAAAAAAAACGGCAAATTTCAAACAAATAATCAATTTTCTTGACGTACATCTCATCCGAGACAATTGATGCCAAACAGCTAAATGAAGGATATGTTCGGCTGCGGTATCCATGGAGATAGGAATTGTATCCCACACCTGACTGAATCTCCGCCTCTTTCCAAGTCGTCCATTATGCTCACTGCTCGATGACTCTAGTATCAACAGTTATGAAGTAGAGCTGTAGAACTTCCACGAATACGGTTGATTCAAGAACTAACTCTCAGCGCACTGGATAAATCATTAAGCTAATTACAGAGCTGGTCTTAAATGTATTTTACGTACAACACGTCTGTGATCGTTAATATGGAGACTAAACAGGTTAAGGTGCTAAGAAAGGAACACAGCAGTTCAAGACATTGCCACGTGCTACAATCAACAACACGGTGCCAGCGAAAACAACTTTATTATTTTTACCATTTTTTTTGCTTTAATAATTATCTGGGTCATATTTATAATTTATATTTAATAAATAACTTATGTTTTCTTACACCATAGTACGCATTTAACTGCACAGGCTAACAGGAGCTGGTAGAAATGGAAGGGTTTTGATATGTCAATCAAGAATACAAGTAATTTGTAAACTATTATATTCTTCTTGTAGTTATACGGTAGCAGTAACATCAGTGACACATGTACAGCTTTAGTGAGTATATTTCTAGGCCTAGGGTATGTACAGAAAAGCAGCTCGTAAATCTAAATATCTGTTACACATGTCAAAATACAATTTATTAAATAACGAGTACTCCCAGATTTCTATTCAGAACATCAGTAATGTTACAGGAGACCACTATGTTGTAAACCGGAGCAAGTGAATCGTCCGTGTTAAAATACTATTTTTTTGTTACTTTTCGACGTGTAAAATGTTAGATTTTTGAGCGATTCCTTTAATGAACATAATTAACTGAACAATTTTTTTTACATACACTATTGCTAGTGAATGTTGCCAGGCTCAAAAACATCCAAAAAAGTCAGTGTTAGCTTTTGTTAGCTAACACATAACGTAGCCTACTGTTAGAGACATGAACTTTTCGCGAAAAGAAATTTGCCTCACTTTGTGTCAGTGACTTGTTTGCACGTCTGCAGACTTGCTTCACGGTCAGAGATTGGATGTTTTGACATTCGTGTATCGTGGAGTTTTACACGCAAATCACAGACGTGTGGTGTTACAGTAACCTTATTGTGATTGGTACAGTCAAATGAGAAACGTCATAGTTCAAAGGCACGCTGCCAATATCTATGAAGCAGAACTGCAGACGTGCACATAAGGCACTGGAACAAAGTGGGGCAAAATTCTTTTCGCGAAAAGTTCATGTCTCTACCTACTGTACATACATTCCGGCAAATTAATTTTGTCATATCCAGAATGACATCACGGAAACCCAGATAGAGAACAATAATAACACAAATTAATTCTACCAGAAGGAAATACTGTCGTCTAAATGTGATTTTTTTGATACCACAACGATTCAAGATATTTGATTTAATAAACTTTACAGAAACTGCTTGAAAAGTTGTTACGAATATTGTAAACGAACGATGCACAAAATAGCTAAGGTAGCTAGTGAACCGTTTATCTATTGATCGCGCACGACTCAAAAGTATTTGGTTAAATAAATACAACATTTCTTACTATTTTTGTAAATTGTATTAAAAAGAATTAATGCGCGTACTTCATTTTAATGTGGTTTAATTCACATACAGAACTCAATGTGTTACTTGAATCAATGTCAGAAAATTCTCTACTCTGTTCCTAAATATTTTTATTTAAGAAAATTTCAAACATATTCTGTTATAAAATTTAAGACAGTAAAAAAAATCGAAAAAAAAAAAATGGCCACTTTGATTACGAGAAAATGACATGGTAGTGCCAACAACCTGAAGTATATTTTCTCTAATTAGTATTTTGGACTTTTCTCCTTACAAACACTAAGGATGTAGCAATGCTTTACCAAAGAGCATGTCTGTTTAGTTTACAGACGAACTGTATTCAAAAGGTTACAGTGGGAAAAAGGGAGGGAGTCGGCCATGGTTTGTTTAAGAAACAATGCCAACTCCAGCATTTTCCTGGAGTGATTTTGGAAGAACAGAGATCGAGATCACCGGACCAGGACTCAAACCCGTATCCTCCCGAGTGCGAGGGGAGTGCTTTACCTCTGATCTAACTCGTTTGCAAACAATGTGCATTCTCTTACCTAGTTTTCTTTTGTCGCTAGGTAAAAAGATTTGAAACATTAACATTTCTCAGAACTGGATGGTAATGCAATTTTCTCATTTGTATGATTTTCCGTCCGGTACAAATTTTGCTATCGATTTCAATCAAACTTCCCTTTGAAACATTAGGCATACCTTAGATTTGGATGACAATACAATATAAAAGGACAAATATGTGATAAAATAATTATCTCAATTAAAAAAAATAACACTTAAATAAAAAACGTTCACTATGCAAATTTTTATAATTGAACATATCATATAAAGTAATTTATCTTATGGAAATGCTCGTAATATTTCAAACTAAACGTTTAGGGCGCATGCAATAGATAATGTCAAGGAGTGTAAAGAGTAGCTGTCGTAAGTAAAAAAATGACGTTTTGCACAAATCTAAATAGAATGTTTGAAGTTATAATGTGTATAATGGAACATACAAACATCCAAATTTAATTTTTTACCTTCTCATAACCATTAGAGTTATATCCCTTTATCCAGACCTAGAAAATAACATGTAGAATGTGCTGCCATACTTAACACAGTTTTCTCGTTTTTCGAGTTATACCCCTTTACATGAACGCCACAGATTTGTAGTGCAGTAAAATTGTTAGTTACTTTGGTGAACTGTTAATGCATCAACAATCTATCGTGAGTCAATAAATTCCTTTCTTTCTAGCTGGTGCAACTGTATCTGTGCCGGAAACATTCCATCAACTATTATAGAGGATGTGTGGCTAATTAGAGTATGCAAAAGTGCGTGAATTTCAAATTAGTTACAATGTTTGACCTTTGTCATATGATTTAAGCAATACTATGATCAGTTTAAAATTGTTTTTTATGTTCAATTAAGTCCATGAATTTTACTTCAGGAGATTTCGCTATTATTATTCTCCCGAAAAGCAGCAGATTTTACTAAACCGATCTCGTTTTATTAAATAGTTGGGTTTGTTACACAGATTAAGTACTTCTGACCAAAAAAATACTGTATTAGTTAATAATTTAAATAACGACATTTTTGTTTGATAACTAATAAGCCAAAAATGCCTATATGAACTTTGCTCGAAAAAAATTTGCTACTTAAAAAAGAAATTTTGAACTTAACTCGGAAATGTCTTCAAAATAATATGTCTATAGAGAATTTAAAAAAATAATAAAACTGTTTTTAACATCGCTGCTAGGGTTTAGTTAAATTGTCGGTACTGGCGTAGCATATCTAGGGACGTTTTACAACGATGCAACCTCCCTCTAGCAAACTGACTCATTGGGAAGGCAAATTGAGGGTGCTGTAAATACGAATGGTTAGCTCACTTCCTCCATACATTCTCAACTAAAACAATCACTATAATTCTCTGTTTACCACGCTCCCTTCGGAACAGGAACAAAGTTACAGACGTAACTAGGTACAACTATACAAGGAAGTTGTAAATGCGTCTAGATGTAGAGTGATCTGTGCCTTATCTTCCTATGATTCCTGTGCGATTATGAAAGTTAATACTGATAGTGAAGGACATCTTGTTATTCCAACTGCTTTTATTAATACACTTCTTAGTAATCTTACATTTTAGAATTGTATCTTATACGTTTTAAATAATGCCTTATCGTCTATAACCATTATATATATATATATATATATATATATATATATATATATATATATATATATATATATATATATATATATACCCGCTAAGTACTTCTTACAAAAATTAAAACAAATATAGTGCTTGGAAATTCCCCACTGCGCAAAATGGAATTAAATGTGATAGATAGGCGTTAAATTACGAATAATTTAACTATACAACGTGTGTTTTTTTCTATAACGAAACCCGGCTTATAATATCATCTTCATTCAATTATTTTTCTTCGCATTCACATTGAATTACTTTCGCACTGTTTACACGAGATATACTGTGTACGTGCGTCACTGACTGCACTACGTATATTAATCGAAATATGTTTTGCACCATCCAATATTTTACATTTATTTATACGCCTTCCTGTTGACAGTATTTACTTGATGTTTGCCTGTTTATCTAACGAATTTCATCTACTGCGTGTGGCGGGTATATTTATCAACGTATTTTAGTAAGCTGTAAGTATTACGCTTCGAACTAAATACATCTGGAGCAATCAATAAAGGTATTTTTTTTATTTCTTGATACGTCAATGAAGTCACAGAAGTATAACTTGAACATGTTAGTGTAATACGTTTTGTTGTGAAATAATTGAGACCAAATAATTTCTTATTTGACTGGTTACATTTAAATATGGGGGATGCAAGCTACGTAGTGTACCAACTCAGTGTTCAACAGAGACACGCGTGGTAAAATATAAGTAAGAATTCGTTCAGGTACGGAGTGAGTTAAGAAGGTAGTTTTCTGGATTTATTGATTTTATGTTTGCTTACGTATAACCATTTTTGTGACTTAATTTTTTAATTCACAGCCAGTAGAGACATGAAGCATTACTTGACAGATTATTTTAAGTTTAAGTGAACTTACTGCAACACATATAGTTACTGAGGGACTTAAATCAGCTAATAATTAGTTCAACTCTAATTACGAACACAGAGTTAAAAAAAGTACAGAGATTTGAACAAATATGATCATAACATATCAGATAACACATTCTCTATTTCCTATCTATCTTGATTTTTAAATAATTAAAAGATTAAACAAGCTTGAAGTAATTCAACTTAAAAATTTTAAAGGAAATATGTTAGGTAAAATTGAACTAAAACATGAATTTAAATAAACTAGCCCCTTAAACGTACCGGTACACCTGACGTGAGATCTACATAGTACAATATGTTGCATACCAGCTTGCGAACTGTTATGTTACGAGAAGTATTCGCTCTAGTGTACACTCTAGTGCGTACAACGGATGCGGCTGAGTTAGATTTTACAAATATTATCAGAAGTAAATTTTTAAGGTAACGTGTTACCTAACTTTTTTTTAATGTACACAGCGAAATTTATTTAATAACAAACTTTTTAGTACATAATTTACATCAAAATTATTTTGCAATGTAATACGGTTGGATAATAAACACCGACTTGTAGGTTTTAGAGTTCAAGATTTACATTCCAATAATGTTGTAAACTATTGTTCAAATTAAGCTGCTCTGGGTGAGTAAAAATTAGTCATGCTAACTACTCAATTTTGTAATCTTTTAAAATTATCGATTATTAACACATCAATATGCTTAGTACAAACATAAGTATTAAAATCTGTAAAATTGCGGTAGTTTAAGATTATTGTTTAATTGATTTCACCGCGTTAAGGGTACTGAAATAATTTAGAGCACAGACAAGAAATTGTGACATTTTAACATTTCGGAACTTGATCGATATATAAAGAAAAGTTATTAGTGATTATTTATTACTGAGGGGTTTAATAAAACTACAAATATAAAAAAAACTAGCTGTCCTGTTGAGGTTTTACCCACGTGTACTACAGAAAAGAATAGCAAACTTAAATTACGTATTAATTGATGGTGTTACTATATTCTCTGTATATCTTTATCAATTAAAATTGATTTCTCTGGTGAGCAATTCTCTAATCCTCTACTCAAAACTAGCGATGGGTCATATCTTGAATCTGATGGGCAGATTATCATACCCGCAAGCCTAGGAAGGGTAATGGAAATTGCTGATATCTTAGGAAATGTATGTCCTGATATATCCTACATTAGTGAGAAGCCCATTGACTGGTTGTGCGAACGTGCAATTCTGATACGAAAGTTGACAGGGCCGATGAAATTAACGACATGTTGCTGAGTAAGAAGAAAACATCGATCAGCACACTAAGCTAGAAGTTCGTAATGATTCTGAAAACATCCCCGAATTATGTTCGAAAACAAAGAAATGTGAAGCTAGCTGTTAAATAATACAACAAATACAAACAGCTTTATCCAGTCCATTTCGCTGAGAGTACTTTAATTGCAGAACCTCTATGTTTTTAATTCATCTTTATTTATCAATGATAATCAATAACTGACTTTTGTACAGCAAAAAACATATAAATTGCTACTATTGAATTATTTCTCATTGGTCAATATTCACTTTTCGGGAGCTCTGTAACATTTTTCTACTTTTCACAACCGTAATTGTTGAATTTCAAAAAATTCTGAGTCCTGTCTTTAGATATTTACATATGCTTCATTTTAAAGCAAAAACCACCTCGATACCTATAATGGTTTGAGAGATAAGGATGATTACTGGAAACACATTAAATTTTTTACCAGCTTTCAAGGACGAATATTGAAGAATTCTTAAATTACTTTTTAGGTATTTACGTAACATTCATTTGAAATCAAAAACTACCTCGATGTCTCAAATGGTTCAGGAGATACGGATTACTTATTGAAAACACGTTTCATTTTTTTACCGTTTTTCAAGGACGAATTTTGAAAAATTATAAAACAGCTTTTTAGACATTTACATTAGCACCATTCTGATGCAAAGATTACCTCGATATCTTAAGTGGTTTAAGAGAAATATAAGATTTATTGAAAACACATGCAACGGCTTTTTACACCTTAATTTCCGAATTTCGAAAAATCGAAAAATTGTGAAATATGCAATTGCTCAGGCAATGTTTCGAAGTAAAAATATTAACAATATATCGCCAGGTTAGAGAGTTTTCGAGAATTTCGCGAAAACACGTTTCGCCCCTTTTCACCCCTTGAATTTTCGATTTTCGAAAAATCCTTCCTTAGTGGGTGCCTACGCCGTGACAGGAAGCTACGTCGGAAATTTCACGTTTCTATGTCCAGCGGTTTGGGCTGTGCGTTTATGAGTGAATGAATGAATGAGTGAATGTCTAGAGATGTTCTCTTAGAAAAAAAAACTGAAAAGTGGTTTGTCATATTATTTACGCAAAATAATTATTAGAGGCATAATTCGTTCGAGGTTTCTCCGATATCTAATTATAAATCTTGTTGGAACAGACCCCACTGGTTGCCTAGATGTGACCATTTCAGGACAGTCGCTCTCGAGCTAAGAGTCCTAGCGCACGATCAAATGTTTATCGAATAGTACAACTATTCAAGAAATTCATTTCAGTAAACATTTAATGGATTACCTGAAAAGTTATAACACAATTTGTAGCAAGCGGTGCATAAAATAAATACTAAAGTTATTTTACAATTAATTTCTATTCCTGGTCGATACAAAAATATTTCGTTAAACTCAAACAAAATTGCTTATTATTTTTATATATTATTTAAAAATGATATTGTGCATATGTATGTTTCATATGCTTACAGAAATAAATGAAAATATTAATTGAATAAAATATGTAATGAAAACCCATTCACGGGTCTTCAATATTTTGAGTCTAGAAAATTCCTGACATGTTCAAAACGAAAATCTTTGACGAAATTACGATATTCAATAAACTTAAAGTGAAATGATTGTGATGTCAGAATCGCATCACATGGCAAATTAAATTAAGTAAATTGGTAAGGAAATAGATACGAAATTTGATCTTGAGAAAGGGTCTTAAAAGAGTTTCAATGACGGGGAGCTGCAGCCTGAGTGGGTATGCCACACTTCTGGCACGGCTGTCACACTTGCTGCTAAACTGTGCAATGCAATGAACTTTGAAACACGTGCTGCAACGTGGCTGAGGGCGTTCAAGTGGACAAAAATCATAAGTTTATATTTATATAAGACAGGGTTAGTTTTGTAGACGTTACTTGAGAGTAAATTTTCCTCGTACGAAAAAAATATTAGCGTTACCAGTTTTTCCATAATGGCATTTCAAAGTCAAAATTTGCATATTCTTACTTCATACAAAACTTGAAAACCAGTAAACATTATGAAATGGAAAAAATCACGACAAAACTACGTATTACGGTCTACGGCATGAAGCACTTAAAACTTCATTATTTATTAGTTTTGCTTTTAAAAATTGCTAATAGTAACAAAAAATTAGGAAATTTTAGAATTAAAAATAATGCTTGTAATGCGTCTTTACATACTTCAAGCAGTAGCTTGCAACATACAGTTATAACTTGAATTATTTCATTTCGTAATGTTTACTGGTTTTCAAGTTTTGTATGAAGTAAAAATATGCAAACTTTGAATTTGAAATGCCGCTATGGGAAAACTGGTAACGGTAATTATTTTGTAACAGGAAACTCTGCTCCCAAATAATGTCTAGACAAGTATCACTATTTCATACAAATATAAAATTATAAGTTTTCCCAACTCGAGCAACCTTAAATACAGTTGAATTGGCGAGATGAAGAAGGAAGAGATTCCACTTTGGCCAACTTTTGGAAAATAGGAAAAACTGTTTTGACGCTAAACTGTAGGTTCAATAGGAAAGTTTTTAATTAGACACTTGTTTGTGAGGATTTGAGGAAATGGAATATTACCTGCGAACACGATACATTTTATGTACTGAAAGTTATATGCCGTTAAATTTGAAGGAATGTTTTATGTTTTAATCTCATTGAGTTGATGGTATTCTGAAACTCGATGAAACAATAATTGGCAGATATGTTTTCATAATAAGAGTTCTGTTAATTACTATAATAGTGTGTCTGTATGGTATAATACCTACACTATACTAACCAGACGTTTACAATATCACATGTTGTGCATTTACAACACTGTAGACTACATAAACAAAAGAAACATCACTGCAGCGACTCTCACGGCGAATAGTCAATCATGCCATAACGCTGAGGTTAAGAGGGGAATGATTTTATTTTACATATAACTTCAAAATTCAAAGTTATATAGCGGTGTAAGAATTCCTTGAATCTTTCCGTACTTTATGTCAATTAATGAAGCTACATATAAAGCATAACTTAGCTGTATCGGTTTACTTTCGGTAAAATATGGAATTATCTCACACATTCAATTTTATTGTTGGCGTCTTGTTGCAAGAACGGGTAGTAATATACAGTCGAACCTCGTTAATACAAATCCTGTTAATACAAAGATCTCATTAACACGAAGTGATTTTTATTCCCCTTGAAATGGGACAAGAAATGAAATAATTACTTTAATGTTTAATAAAAATTTTGTGTATGCATTAAACCATGCAATACCAAGTTCTCAAGTAAAAGGAAATAATTGTGGTGAAAAGACTATTTGATTTGTAGGAATAAACAGTGTGACAAATTTTTTTTAAAACTTTTTAAGGTTTTACTGAACACCTGTTATTACAAACCTCATTATTATAAACTGCCAAAATTTTTGTCCCTTCAGGTTTGTAGTAAAGAGGTTTGACTGTAGTAAAGTAGAAAACATAGACAAGGCGCGCTGTATGTTTTGATGAGGGTATATTCTAAAATAAAGTTACAATAAAAGTCTGACTGACTGGGACATGAAAAATTAGCGTTTTCCTTTAGACACAAGCTAGATTTGTACGGTCTGTGCGTTTGTTTCAATTTCTCGACTCGTCATTGACTTATTTTATCATTTTGGAGAGCGTTGAAGCGATTGAAAAATAAGAAATATTGCCCCAGTAATGTGATATTGCTTTGTCAGCGAGCAGCAGATGAGTTGTTGCTGTGCAATAAATGACAGATATATTTTTGGATAATAGTCTACAAACAAGTGAACGCGATTGTTTCTTGTCTGTACTGATTGACAGAGAACCTACGACAGTGACGAACCTGCCAGGGACTGTTATTTTTAAACGGTTTTTACAGTGTTGCATGTTACAAAGCAAAGAATTATATTGAACGTCGTCTACACCATTGCAGCAAATGCCGTGTCACAGAAAACCAATGAATACGCGCTGATAAACAGACAACTAAACAACCAAAAATGTTGTTGTCAACTGGTAAATTAAGGAAATCGTGTGGAAATCAGTATGGAATTCCTACAGTGAGTTACAAACAACAAAACAAGAAATTAAATCGATGCAAACAAACACACAAGTTGCTAAAAACTGTTGACATATGAGGTGGTACACACATCCCACCGCCGCGATAGAAAAACTCGTATATATTTCTGTCAGTTGTGACTTATGTCTGCTGTTAGATTGCGCTAGTAAATAAACTGAGAGTTAAGGTTGTTGAGCTGCGCTGTATAGTAGACCCACAGTATGTGATATCTTTAATCAATGTCCAGTTAAGACCTTGCCTGATACTTTTAGTATGATTAAGGCGACATTATTTTTTAACGTAACGCAATAAATATATGATGGTCCAGTTGTCCAAGTGGTTTGACTCCAGGGTTCGATTCCCGGCTGGGAAGGCGAACCAGGGTTCAGGCCTTGGTGTTGTTTGCTCCTTCACCCACATACCTGAGGAAGACAGCGACGTACCACAGCAGTATTATCCTCACCTCGCCTTATAGCTCCTGGTGTCCCCCTGAAGCCATCAACTTCCAGGTATGAACGGTAAAGGCATAGTAAGCAATAAATACATTTATTGAAGAATCACTGTATATTTTTTACAATAATACATACTTATTTGTGTCGTAATTATTTTGTGGCAGTAAACTATCCATTTTGTAAATTTTCGAACCCAAGTTATCGCATATTTTGTTATGAAAACACAGCAAAATCATTCCAAATACTTCTTTAGGGAGAACTGTACTGTGCATTACTAAAAAAAGGAATAATAATGAAAGATTACGACATTCATTTGTGCATTGTATGACTACATACAGCCTCGAATCTTTTTCAAACTATTTGTTTTAATCATTCGAGTTCTTTGCACCAATGTGAAGAAATAACTTACCGAGCTTGGCCTTAAGAGCGTGTAGTAGGTAAATGAAAGACTGAAAACGCCAATCGAAATGTACATTTTTCAGATATCAATATCGAAAGACTAAAAAACAACACCTTTACTTAGAATGATGCATTTGTAACGTGTGATCCCTTGCGTCACTATTAAGAGTACGAGATTTCGGCGTATGAGATTATTCTTTAGAAATACGTTACTCGTAAAAAATGTTTTCTCAGGAAGTGATTTTTTTTCTTTTTGCGTTCAGTTATTTACTATGCACTTGTAAGCCTTCAGGCTCGGGCAGAACAGGAACAACGTGATGTCGTGTGGGCTAGGCGTGAGGCTCGGTGGGAGCGTGGGAGGAAAGCTGATAAAGACGATCTGGAGTGAGCTGCTGTGATTGGACGGTGATATCGGCGCCAGATTGGACGTGCTCGAGTACGTGGTGGGCCTATATCAGCCGTGCCAGTTCTGAGCCAATGTTCATTATTCTACCAGACAACGTGCAAGGCCTTCTGTCAGAGTCAGCGATCTCATCTGACACTCAACATGATCGGTGAGTTCTCTTACAAGACGTCAGTCATAGTGCTTTGAAGTCTGACACTTACGGTTCACTGAGCGAGTATACGTCATTCGGGATAAATATCTAACCTTTGAAAAATATCACTACATATTACTGCATACAGTTCAACACTAACTCTAGTTGCCTTACTACTTGTGCAGTTGGCAGCAAAAACGCAACATAATTCCGTGTATTTTCTTATTTAAACAAAACAACACTTAAATAACATAAATGGAATCGACATTATTGTATTTTATACAATTAATAAAACATTGTTATCAAACTGTATAAGTGACGTGTCCAGAGATGTTATATATTTACCGTCGTTACGTGCGGAAAGATACGAATTGATGAAAATAGAACTTTAGCAGGGCTTTTCCGAGTGCTCACTTTATCCGGAATAGTCCATAGTAATACATACGTGAAATGACGTGATGTCTCGGGTGAACCTCGCCGCTTATTGGCTGCCCGAGATTGTTGATAAAGGTTTTTCGGGATAAAGTGAGCACACAAAAATCCCTGCTAAAGTTCTGTTTTCAGCCAATTCGTATCTTTCCGAGCGTGACAGGGAAATGTTAAGCCTTTCTGATCACGTCACGTGATGCATGTGCATGTAAGATAGATACATTATGCAGTCGGTAGGAACCAATAGAGTTTGATTTAAAAAGCCTATAAATTATATTAAAAACAAATATGTAGAATTCAGTTGGTTATATTTCAGTATTGTTACATTTAAAAAGGAGAATATACGGAACGTCATTCAGCAATCTGCTGCCAACCATACGAACAGTAAGGTAACTATTGTTAACGTTGAATCATATGCAGTAACGGCTAGTGAGTTTTTTTTTAATGTTAAATCTTTAGTGCTCACTTTATCCCGGATGACCTATACCAGCCCCGTGTATATTTGGTTCCTGCACGTTACGGCAGGTTTGCTATTGGCCTGGCCGCCGTCTAGCAGGGAATCGCCTCACGCTGATTGGCAGAAGGCGTTTTCGCCATGTTGTTGGCCAGCGAAGCCATTTTGTTTGTGACTGAGTTCATACCCTCTATTTTTACATTTCTGTTCCCAAATATTCTCAGAATTTGTAGTCAGTTCCTTGTAAATTGAGCTTTTATGAAGCCCTTGCTACTTGTCGTCTGTTCAGCTAGTACGTAAGAGCCGGAAGTTGTGGAGCATATGGTTGCCACACTTAGTTCCACTGTCGTATGTGCACATGCGCAGTTCTGCTTCGTGGTCAGTGATTGGCTGTTCTTATCTCTCAGCATCTCAGGGTTTCACTCGCTAATCACAGACATGTGTTGCCCCAGTAACGTTGCTCTGATTGGCCCTGCCAAGTAATTAACGTCTCTGCACAAATACACTTTACCAATAGCTACGAAGCAGAACTGCATATGTGCACGTAAGCTATTCAAATAATGTGGAGCAAAAAGATTTTGTCGAAAACGACACACCCCTACTTAAATTATTATTTCCACAAGTTTTTATGACGTACACGGAATATTATGTAAATATAATTTCTCCGACGATCTGCATTACAGATACAATGCAATGTTTTAGACACCGACAAATCTTCGAAAGTTGTCTGGGTTTGGCATTCCTTATTAACAACTGCCAGTTCCATTTTCAAGCCACCTACAGGAGGAAAATACAGTCTTTCTTCCGAAGGCTGTAGCTTACAATTAAAAAAAGGAAATGGAGTTGTAAAATAACATTAAACAGCTTCAGAGGTCAAGAGCAAGGGCATATCTTACGAAACGTTTAGTAAAAACCCTACATTTAGGGCAAAAAAATTAATAAACCCAAAATTGCGGACACTGAAACTTCTCAAGAGTCACTGAAACATCAAAAATGGAAAATGTGTTCACATTTTACCGTACTTACATGTCATTGTTTTATAATAAAAATATTTTTTTATGAATGGTGCACTGTCGTAAATTTTCACTGATTTCTCAAAACTTAATAATTTCAGTTTTAGAATGTGAGTAGATAATTTTTACGATTCTTCAAACTCTTGATGTAAGTTAACGACATAACTTTATTTGATGCTTATGTCTTGTCCAAGAAAGAGAGTATAATGGTGAACAAGAAATGTAACCCTGAACTGCACACTAATTTAGTAAGAATTAAATTGAGTTACACACTCATTCGCAGACATTGTTTTCTGAGCTAGAAAGTAGGTTAAGTAGTTAGCTTTCAAATGCGCAACCACTTTTACAACGGCGACGAAATTTAATTTTTTCACTAATTATGTAAGTTATTTATTATTTAACTTCTTATAAACGCTCTTATAACATTAAAATGCCAATAAACATGTCTACATAAATAAGTTAGAATCAGCGATACATTATATGTTCACGTTTCACTAATTTTAGAAATGCAGTGAAAATTAGCGCAGTCTCTGTTACGTAAAGAATTAATAATACAATACGTTTTAAATGAACTCAAATTTATTAAATGTCTGGCAATTATTACATTGTTCAAAAGAAAGTGGTTTAAAACTGGTAAGTGACACTAATTTTGAATACCGTAAGGTAATTTTTGTTTAAATATCAAATACGTGTTTGTAAAACTCATGCAAGCTACACTGCCCGCATAAGTCTGAGTGTTAGGAACAAACATTTTATCTCCTGCGTGTTATCATTTATAATGTAATGCTGAAGATTCATACACTTATTAAAAGAAAACTTTGGCTTCTACGAACTAGCAACAAGGATCAATTTTCGGTTCTAAATCATACTGCTTCGTTTTAATATCCAAAAGGTACAAGAGTTGCTTACAAAGGAATGATAATCCCCTGTAATGCTTATTATCTTCGAATGTAATGGTAAACCTTTGCTTCTAGGTAGAATAACCTGATAAATCAAGAGATTGTTTTGATTATTATCCTTAAAGACGTTTCTAGAAATTACAACTTTATAGTTCGACAGCACTGTAAATTCCTCCCATAAAATTTCATTTATTTTCTTAGTGTCCAGCTATTGCTTATATTTTCAATAAAGGCCCCGGAAATAACTGGATGGTTTTATAGAAAGTCGTTGTATAAGAGACAATGTCATAAACTTACATTCAGCCTTACCCGCCCGCAACCCGCCGATGTTTGGTGCGCATAATGTCGTATGTAGCCTACCTATCAGGCGGTGACCACGCGAGGGAGGGTTGAGTCAGTAGAGGCTCGGCCTATCACAGACACGCTAAGAGAGCACCTTTCCTGCCAATCACTTCTCACGCACACTTTCCATCAAAAAACCGGAGAAACTCCGCCCCTTCTCTCAGCCAGAATATTGAGGTCTTGTAGGAGTACAACAAAACAAATGCGAATATACGCTCGGAGGAAGTTAACAGCTTCAAATGAGTAAAGCCGTGAGTTTGTAGCGAAAAATTCTTTTAACCATTTGGTTTTGATGTCGTATGTTTTCATCTGTAGTTCTGCTTCATGATTGATGATCAGTAGGGACCATGAATTTTTGCATAAAGATTTGTGAACCAATTTGTTTCAATGTTCGAGAACACACCTACTGTTCTAATTCATAGTCAGTCATAGGATGTTTTAACTCCTTCACGTCTTGGGTTTTACCTGCCAATCAGAGACAGCCGGTGTATCATGAGCATAACATTGACTGGCTCAGTTAAATAAGCGACGCCTATGAACAAAGACGTGTTGTCAATAACCATAAAGCAGAGCTAGCGATGTGTGCCTTATGGAGGCACATGGAATCAAAATGGAGTAAAAATATTTTCGTGCCTAACTTGTGGCTCTAGTATTGAAAGAAAGAGTGGTACAACAGTACAAACTGAGGTAACTTTGAACTTCGCGCTTGATTTCATTTCATATGAAAATTATAAGAATTAATTAATATTAAGTATTGTTCAGCATTAATGCTGCGAATGGTAAACTGTACGTTAGTCAATTTAAGAGCCCAAAACATTTTTCTTAAAAAAAAAAGTTAATGCAAAGTTACCTGAAAATCGGTCACCTAACTTTGCGTTATTTTATCTTTCATTAATTCTTATTTGTTAAATGTCGAGTCATTCTCTAACAGCGCTAGAGCCGTAGCAGAGTCACCCTGGAAAAAGAAAAGGGAATGGGCCATGACCTGTATCAAATCCCAGTACTGACAATGAACGGCCCTGGAAAATTCCTGGTGAAACACGATGGCCGCAGTCGGGAATCGAACCCGGATCATGGCGAGCGACACTGCTCCGCCTCTCTCTTAGTATTCCTGTGATGTTATCACGCATTTCGCTTAAAGACGGTGCAAAAATGTACCAAATATAGTTGCTCATAAATAGCTTTCCTTCCATCAACTTAGTCGCTGCTTCAGACAAATTTCAACCAAAAAAAACATACAAATTTAATCTGGCCGCCTACCTGCACGTTAGACTCAGAAGTGACGAGCTATAAGGGTGGTCTTGAAGTGCGTATGTAATGCCGAATTGACTCAACGAGCCAAACGCTGAACTGGCGTGCAAGCATCCCGCCCAGCCATTTTCACTACGGGACTTTAAGCGGCAATAACATCATTTTCCGGTGGAATTTCTGTAGAAAATTTCAAGACGCGTGTCCTTAAGCGATTCGCAAACATCCAGTTAGCACAATTCGAAGTACGCCAGTCTTTAATGGCCACTTTAGTTTATGTTTGAGTGCTTAGAAACGGTATTTTTAATGAACACTGTGTCACGACGATGATATACCGTCTTTTTTCGAAGTGTATCATTTGCCTACATTAGAACAATGAGCACACGTGGAATAGTTTCGTAGGAAAACGTTTTTACGAACATATTGCAAGGCATTTGAATTGCGTGGTACAGCCGTCCTTAAGGGGAAGTCTACGCAAAATATTAATTGTCTTGATAATTTTTATATTTGTACAATATATGGTTGGTTTTGTAGATATACATTGTAACTACTTTTTACAGTAATGACAGCTTTCTACATTTCATAGGTTATTGTATAGTGACATATTAAATCGTAATGTTGCATAAAATGGTTTTGTACAAGAAAGGAAAAGAAACATACATGAATGAAATAATACACACTGAAAAACAGTGTCACGGGCTACAACAGGATATATACAAAACCATTTCATTGAATTTATTCACACTAAAAATCCAACGAAATCAGAATTTTTTTAAAAATGTAAATAATTTTTAATGCGACTTTTTATGAATGTCTAGATGTATCGCGTGGTACTGTTCTATGGCGTGAATTATTTCACCATTGTAAGTCAGTTGGTTTTCCTTTCCTGTAGAAATTTTTTTTAATGTTGGCTTCGGTACAAACATTATACAAAAACTATGAAGACTAGAAAATTTTCTTTACAGTGAAAATTGTCATAGTATGTGTCTATTAAATAAACCACATCTCGTATAAGTATAAACATTACTAAAACAATTTAATTGTGGCAGGGAGCCCCTCCTCCCACTTAATTGTTGTGTTTCCTTAGAGTAACTTGCACAGACGTGAACAAACTCATTGTATGACACTCGCAGGGATAACAACACTCACAGGGATAACAACACTCACAGGGACAATCACGTCAATGGTGTCATGTCAAATCTGAGTTGCTACAAATATACGTCATGCGTGTATAGAAGTTAAATTCGTTTCGTTGTCCAACTGATGGCAATTGTAATTGTCAAATTATGTTACTGCCTTAACGAGTTTATAGAGACGAAAATTTATGAGTTAATGTTGCAGCTTTCGTCCTGAGAGCCCCGCTCCAGATTTAATTAAAATCCTGGAACAAAGTTCAGGTAGAAGTGTTTACTTTGTGTTCTTGGGTAATTGAAAAATGGCGAATAACTTCTCGTGAAATTAATTAGTAATTTCCATATTTTTGTTGTAATTACACGCAAAGAAGTCGACAAAGAGTTCTATTGTTTGCGTTGTACTGGTGCGTAAAATAAGCGTTTAGTAAAAGAATAGTACTGGGAGTATACTTCACATAACTTGTAAGGTTATATCGTAATACTGCGACTTGCTGTTATCTGAAATAACCTTTGAGTGCCATTGGTATATCTGCCAGAGATTGGTAGCTCGCCTGTGCCAGTAAGTTTGTAAAGCTTGTTCAGGATAATATGAGAACTTTTAAAACCCTACTTACTTAATTTCGTTTAGTTAACTAATAGTATTTTGCCATATTTAATATGAAGAAAGAAACCTAAGTATCGATGACAGTGTAGAGATAGTAAGTGCTCAGAACATAACCTCTAAGGTCGCAATAAATAATACTTTAAAGTCAAGGTGGTTTGTAAAAATGCCCACCTTATCCCGAACCAAGTATATTGAAATAATTCCTAAGGGAGAAGGTAGACGCAAGCTTAGAGGCGATAATGCGCGTAGTAATAAGGAAAGAGTCGACCTTATGTCTCACGTGCTCCCAAGCTCTTTGCAGTCCAAGAACACGCACGGAAATTATACCTGCAAATATATGATATTATTGCACTTGTCGAAAGTCAAAGGACTGAACTACAGATTCAATTATACACTTCCCTCCTTTACTTTAAAGATACTAAGATCCGAACATTTACATAAACTATGTTCATTATTATTTTTATCTTTATCGGAATTTGATAATACTAAAGTAAATCGTAGCGTCTACACATAACAGCATTTTATCTTCTGTGGAAGAAGACCATGTTCCAGAACATTCATTTTGTGAGATACGGGTAAACGCACAAACACTGATTTTACAGAAAACGTCTTGATACCGACTCCTCTTAAGGACGTTGGACCCGTAAAAAATTCGAAATTTTATATTTGTGCCAGACACTGTTCAACTTTTACATATAAGATAACATGTAATTTCCCCAAATTAAAAAATTAGGTCTATAGTTTTAGCATCATCACCTACCAAAGTCATGAAATGGCAGTTGCGGTTTAGCCAAAATAATAAAAAATAATTAACTTGCAGAAATAAGATAATTCGTATCGATACTTAATTATGTGAGCTACTTCAAGACACGTTTGTAATCACACAGCGGTACATTTTTGTGTTTTTTTTTTTTTTTTTTTTTTTTAGAAATTAATGAAAATGAGTATATTTTTGCATAACTTTGACTTTTGGCTACTACTGAAATTTTCATAAATAACATTTGTCAAACATGCTATAAAGTTCATTGATACACTGACTATCCGTTCCTGTAATTATGAATTTATTAGTTAATTATTTTTTTATATTTGGTTACACCGCAATGGCCATTTTGTGACTTTGACGAGTGGTAGTGGAAAAAACTATGGGGCCTAATTTTTTTATTTGGGAATATGACGTGTTATCTGATGTACAAAAGTTATTCATTCATACAGCTTTGGTGTTTGTTATTTTTAAAATTAAAAGACAGAATTTATCAGAAACAATCTCACAGTTTTATTAGGAATAGTTCTACATTTTCTAAACTTCTATAGATCAAGAAGTGTATGTTTTTAACTAATATATGTTATATAAATATATGTGTTGCCTTACCAAATTATCCGACTGCGACGATACTTATGAGTTTTGCGTGCGCCTGCGTTGGTTTATGACAAAAAGAGCTTAATATATCATGTTTGAAGTAGGCAAAACCGTGCAGATTGGCAGAATGGGGTACCAAAAATTTAGTAAAAAATGTTTCTAGGTCACAAATTACCCCTATTAACATCGTTATGTACTAACTAAGAATTTCAACATTTTTGTTCCAGAAATGTTTTTAGTAAATTAAAAATAATTTTACGGCAATTTATCACTTTTAATACTATTATCAGTATTAATATTATTACTTACATGGGAATTTGAAGTGTAGAAAAGTTTTATCAAAACCGTTCTGTTTTTAATTAGTAGAAAATATTCCGTTTTTAGTATAATTGCCTATCTAAATAAATGGGTCATTAAAATTTGCGACTACTAGCTTGAAATACCACATGACGTGTTTATGGCTGCCAGAACACAGTTTCTCAAATGCAACACAGAGAATGAAATGTGGTAAGTTTTGAAAAGCTTTGCCTGAGAAGTATTTTTACTAACATCTTTCTTCTATTGGCACTCAATTTACCAAATGTTCGTCGCATCAGGATTTTCAAAAAGTATTTTTTGAATAATAGTATGTGACACGTTTCTATACAGTAAAATAACAGATATTTTTTCTCAATGTATCTGTTTTTACCTTGAAGCAAACCATAGGTAACAAATACGCTATTTATTTTTATATAACAATTACAATAGGTTTTGTACACATATTCTTCTTTCGAAATGAAGAAACATTGAAATTTGGTAAATAAAATATATAAATTCACCATGGTCACTATTTTCATTTACTTATTGGATGTTTTAGACTTTGGTTTACATACAGAATGGAAAGATGAAGGGAATCGGCAGAATCGTGTATTAAGAAGCCATCCTATCATTGCCTGGAGTGATTTAGGAAAACCCTGGCACATCTGGATGGTAAGAGCGGCACTTGACTGTAGATCCTCCTGAAAGTGAGGCGAGTGTCGTTCCACTCTTCCAACTAGCAGGGTTTGACTGCATTTAGCTGGGTATAGGAGTTTGTTGATGTCAAACAGGTTGTTTGTGAGGATGACCTTGCTGTGTGGTACTGAACACAATATTTTGGACATACGACATTGCAGCATTATGTCGTTACACTGAAAGAAAATAATTATTTAAGGTACCATACTTCTTTTAAAATAGGGATAGTAATAAAGTTTGATCTGGATCTGCCCTACACCAATCTGTTCGCTTGATAATGCAAAAATCATATTTATTTGCAGGTCAGAATTCTCCTATTACATAAATAAAATTGTTGTAAGAATAATCCATATAATACCTACAGCCAAACTGAACTATTGCCCCTATTTCAGCAGACGTTTGGTATTTACTACAATACAATCCTTCCAGTGAACAAAAAACCAAACAACTATCGGTTTTCTGGGAACACGTACTTGTTCAATAGCGTATGTCCAAAACATTTTGCTCAATCATTCGTTCATACTGCAAGAATGTTCCAGTGAAATTGTCAAATCAATGACGTGTGTGTGCGTGTTGTGCAGGTGCATTGGCAGTGTTGTGGTTGGTGGGCGTGGCCTGGACCGTACCAGCCCCCCGCGATGGCTTCAAGTGTCCGGACCAAGACCAGAACAGCACCGTGGTGTTGGTTGCCAACCCAGCCAACTGCAGCACCTTCTACGAGTGCGACAACGGCAAGGAGAAGCTCCAAGTCTGCTCTCCGGACACCTTCTTCAGCTCCAAGGACCACGTGTGCACCTACAAGAAGGACTCTGACTGCCCCAACACCGTTGACTTCGTGGACGTATTGGAGATAGACGAGGAGGATGACAAGTTCACGATGTCTCTGGACGACGGAGAACCCGCCCAGGGCGGGGAAGCCGTCAACTACACCTGCCCGGCTGACGAGGACAACACGACGTCAGTGTACTACCCCAACTTGCAGAACTGCAGCACCTTCTACGAGTGCTCCAACCAGCGGGCAGTTCTTCTCGTCTGCCCCCAGAGGCTTTACTTCAACGCCCGCCTGTGTGTCTGCACACAGCCCAAGAAGTCTGGCTGCACTCAGCCAGACGATGATGACGATGATATAGTGGCTATGGCTGACGGCGTGTCGGACATCTTGACCGACTCGGATTGGCTGCAAATGAAGGAGATTCCTGTCAATGTACACAGTGGCAAATGTTACAAGAAGTAACCTGCAGCACTCCGCTTTCTCCGTACAATTGTCTAACAACAAACACTCTGTAACACCCTCCAGTGCCGTGAAGTAAGGTTACCTTGTATCACTGCGGATAACTTTACACCACCCGAAGTGATTCATTTCGTAACAAAATACTAACTTGCATTTTACTTTTTTTTATTAAAGCAATGAATGATGAACTGTTCATCAATTACAATTCAAAGTAAACCCTGAAACTGGGCAAATGAACCCTACTTTACGGCAGTAGAAGTAGTAGTTATGACGTTGATAATATTATCATTCTGCAAGTTAACTCTGTACTGTTGATTGTAACACGTTAGTGTGTTTAAAAAGTTACATTCTTAATGTTTTTATACAAAATACTGAAATGTGAGATTTGACAACCATGTATTTTATTAAATTGTATTTATAAAAACACCTCTTGTTTAATTTTTAAACACTCGGCCTTTACTGGGAGGCAGGATATATTTCCAACAAGAAAGTTTTTGAAGGGGAGAGGGACAAAGCTCAAAACTAATCATGTTGACATTGCAACAACATAAAAATGTATCTTACATGTATTTAAGATAAATAATCAAAAGAAACGTGTATGATAAAATAATTAAAAGGGATTTTTACTGATTATTAGTTGTTTTAATGTTACACTACTGAACACAACAAATAGAAAAATACCGGAAGACAATTGAATTGTTGTATTTATTCTTAAGAAACACAGTGATACATCTTTAATCTATATCGACGAGGTGAGCACAATAACTAAAATGAAATCCTGTTTCGTGTAATCTTTTAATTTAGCCATTCTATGGTACAAAGGTGCTTTAAGTTTGATGCCACCTCAGCAACTATACAACGTTTACCGACGAAGCCATGCATAGTAATACAAGCAATACGTAGGAGTTCTGTCAGTCAGTTATTTCACTATTCATTTGTAATGCCGTGTATGGTTATTTGTCCCCGTATACACGCCGTTACGAAGAGGAATGTATAAAACATATTTTAAAAACTCAATTTCAGTACTCAATCCTCCCGTATGACTCTACACACATAGAAAGTATATTTCCAGTTTATTTTGCTCAAGGTATCGTCTCACGAAATTTATCAGGTTTTATACTTCACCGCCTTTAAAACGTTATCTCTGTGACCACATGTATTTTTCTACTATCGATCTTGACAGTACGATCTCTGAAATATCCCTCTTTCCATAAACAGCCTATCATTGGGTTTTCTTAACTGTCAAAATAAAAATTTCTTTTTCACTCTATTCACAGTACATGAAAACGATGTAGTTAATTTTAAAATATGCACATTTTTTACATTTAATATTTATGTGCACTACAATATTAATTCATTTCAACGTTAAATTTATTCTGTGCGCTCAACTAGTTTGTGAACAAATTCTTCATCACTTGAAATTCTGACTTAACTAACTTTCATTACACACTATATTCCTGCATATAATGATACTGGTAGATCTTAACTGAAATTAGTATTTCCGAACAATAAGAAATACACGAATATTCGATTTTCGTATTACAAAGATAATAACAAAGGCAGGCATGCAGTGCTTGCTTCAGGAAGAGAACTTTGCTCTATAAAACGTTATATTGATCCACTTGCGTGTTCAAAGAACTCTTTAATTGCAGTTTGTGAAGAAAATTCGAGATTGTAAATGTATTGCTCTTAGTTAACTTCAAGTGGTTAACATTGCTACACTTAAAGCTGAGACAAGCTTAAACATAGATGGAAGGAAAACGCATGTAAATGACTGGAGTATTAACCCACAGACACATATAATATATATTTTTATTATTTTTTCTATCTTTACCTTTCCAGAATTTAAACCATTGTCTACTACAAAACGTTCCAAAACATTTCCGTCTAATAAATAGTCGGGTCACATTATGTTGGTCTTGCTGTCTACAATCTTGAGGACTGCTCCTAGTTCCAAACGATTCTTCTTTTCCACAAATGAATTTGTCAAATACAATTATAATTTAACGTCATTCTTTCGAAGGAACTTAACTTATATGTTATTTCCCCGTAACTAAGTCGCAAAGAAACGTATTTATAGCCTGGCCTGTGCTTTCTAAACTACACAAATGAACGTATGATAACAGATTACTTCAACTCACACGCAAAAACCACTACAATAATTCCAGGTTTTTGCCTAAATGTTGCTGGTTTCAAAAATCGCAAGGTACTCATAATAATTACACGTGCTTACTGTACAACACAGTGCAAAAAGTTAATATGAACGGGATATATATACACGGGTTAATGTGCTGTAATTATTTTAATTGGTTATATGTTGACAAGTTAACGTCAATTGGTGTCGCAAAAAATAAGATTCCTTTTGTAAGATAAGAAGGCAATTAATTATCACACTGATCCCGAAAGCTTACAATTCTAGTGCTCTTTAAATATTGTTTCGCGACGATAAAGCAAGGTTAGTGTTATCTTAAAGATACCTGTTACAATGAAAAATTACTGATTTGATATCGGAGGTGAGTTTCGTTATGATAAAACATAAATACGTGGAACTAATTTTGTGATTTCAGTTAAAATAGTTTAACGCATTATGTTATAATAACACAAATATTTTTATGTGGAAAACATTTAAAGAAGCGAACTATCGTCCATGCCCTCTATATTGCCTCTAAATTGTTGAAAAACTCGGTAACTAATAGTTATGACAAGTAAATGTGAAAAGGAACAAACAGTTTTACGTAGAAAAAAATTTTCAGTTCAAAGAACCATCTTTCACCCATTTCTAATGCAAAACAAGTTGTCAGAGTATTGTGTTCATTTGTCATTTATTTTTCATAAATTACATTTTTCAAAAAGTCAGCAGTGTTGTGAATGTAAAATTTTTATGTGGAATTTCAAACAATTAGTTACAGATATTTTTTCGACAAATTGTAAATATCAAAATAATACAACCTAATTGTGGTTATTTTTACAATATAGAAATCTTGTTAATACAATATTCGAACCCGTGACGAAAACATTCAGTCACGTTACATCATATGTGCATGGCCTCTCAGAGCAAATAAGTGCTGCATGCAAACTGATCTTCATTTCACTCCCGCAATAAAAATCATCGTATAAAAAAACATTAACAAATAAACAGAAAATTAGAACTATATGTACAAAATCTCTTGAGAATGATTAAACATGTACATTGGCAAAACTGACAGACCTGTCACGACCCGTATCACGAACACAAAAAATTTACAATGAAACGTGAAACTGAAAATTCCAGATAGGCAGAACATGCTTGGGAAAACAATCACAAATTACTGTAAGAAAATTTAACCCCGATTACTTAGAAAGTAACAAGACTAAAATAATAATAAAATAGTTACCATTAATTGGCAGGAATAGTATTTACTTTAGTCAACAAAGCATAGAACTAAACAATACACAGAAGCGAGTTACATAAATTAAAAAACTTTTATGAAATGTATACATTGTCATGCCGCCACCAGTGACGGTCTGAATCAGGTAGGTTTTTGAGGCAATATCGGGGAACACTTCCCATATGTTGTTAGGGAAGTGTGGTAACACTGTCGCCACCCATACTAATTAAGGGGTATGTGGACCTGAACGCCAGATGGATAGAGCGTTGTCCCACCACAATACACACAAGCCAACATGCGGTATAGGCACTCTTCGGTAAAAAAAAAAAAAAAACCGGGGTTTCTTGGAGACTACTAACCCGGGGTGCATTGGTTTAATAGTTTAAAATGTAAACAGTAATCTTCTTCGCAGAAAGGTAAATCAAACCTTTATAGCTGGAGGTACTATAGTATGTAAAAAGTTTTCGGAACTAACAAATTCAAATATTCTCACCCAAATCATACAATAAGAGCTACGACTGAAGCTCCCTTAAATTAGAAGACTTAGCAATCTTATAGTAGTTCAGTCAACATGTCTGTGCTTGAAATCAATAACACCTGAACCTAATTACTGAGGACAACTCGTTCTAAAAGCAATACAAGAGAGTTAGGTTTTTACATTCTATATATTTATTTCCAAACCTTACATGAAACTGAAATTGACTGTCCAATCTTTGGCACCCGTTGCACTCACTAGTCGTAGTGCACTAAGCGATCATAATTTTACGATTAAATAGAAAAGTACACATTAAATCTATTATGACGTTCGTAAACTAGTGACTCAAGTAGAATGTCATTTAACTTCCTACCTCACTCGCCCTAAATTGGATTAAAGCTCACAAACCTTTATGGAGATCTTCACAGATAAATATTATTCTAATCTACAGAAATGTACTGTAAATAGCTCAGGAGACACTCACACACTACTAGGGGCCGGTTAAATATCGCCTTTTATGGGTGCAACGCAAAATTTGCACCTTCGTTGCGTCTGGTTGCGCCGCATTGGAATTATTTACTCACGTAATGCCATAGAAGAATCATTTAACTTGCTCTGCACATGTGGTGCGCTGTGTCGGTGCAAATATCAGGAGGCGATATTTAATCGGCCCACTGCTCGATAGAGCTACTGCTCTCAAGTCCGCACATAACGACTACGTTTTGCTGATATAGGTGATTCGGAATAAAGTGAACACTCAAAAAAGCCCTGATTAATTTCTATTTCCTGCCAGTTTATATCTTTCCGCCGATGTAAACACAAATAATGCCACGTGCTTTTATTTACATAGGGTCTTGCAATGTTTACAACTACATTAAACTGCTCCGATAAATTTTAGCTACAATATCTACTCATAAAAAGCACGGGGGCTGAATGTAAGATTTAAAAAAGTAATCTTAGTTATAAATACCTGCGAGTTAATGTCTGGTTTCTGTCCATCGACTAATCAAAACAACACGCACTATTGCCGTTACGCATCTCGTAAATGAGCGCATATTTTATTTGAATTTGTAACGCAAAACCGCCACTACAACAGACATGACACACGCTATTCAATAATTCAAGTTTCGTTCAGTTCTACTGCCACGAACAACGACGACGCACTTCAGAAACAATAATTAACGTATTTTCTTAACATGTGAAATAAAAAGTATGTTGTTTTTAGGCTGGCAAACGTAAAACATAATATA
>PNEQ01063483.1:0-72319 GCA_003012365.1 Medauroidea extradentata | reverse complement strand
CTGGAAACACATTCCTCAACATTTTGCAACCTACCAGCAATTAAATGAAGCACAACGTATTTATGAAATGCAAGGAAAGTTACATTTTGAATACTAGATTAGGTCAAATTGTTTTATCAGGTTATCCAACTTAAACCCCTTATTCGTAACATACGATTAATAATGTGTTGATATGGTACATGTTTTAATATGTAAAAATTTGTTTGTTTGTTTCAATGATTGTTACAAACTTAAGAAGTATTTTGGACTTTAACATTAATACGTGTGTACTGCATATTTATGTGTTAAGTAAAAAAAAAAATATCTGTACTACAATTCCATAAAAAAAATTATTTCTGCTATATCGTAATGACAAGCCACGAATAGAATAAGCCTTTACACTAGCTGCCTACCATTCCAACACAATCACCGTATTTTAATATTATAAAAATTTTGTAATAGTTTCTTGTACGACAGTTATTCCCATGGGAAACGCAAGCAATAAGACACCAATAAACATAGCACAAAAAATTCTTAAGTAAATGTACGAAATGTGTACGCCACACAAGGACTTAATCTTCATTTACATTAAAGTACCTGTAAGTAATAATTAAGTTATTGCTAGGCATTTTTTGACGTTTTTAGTATTGTCTAGATTTGGAATTGTATATTTAGTTTCTCTTAAATATAAATAATCAGAAATTGCTAATTGTGTAGTTTCATGAGACTTTCATGGGAATGTATTTCTGGTATAAAATATTTTATTACATCTTGCTGCTAGTAATTCGACTAAACATGACTCTGTGTACCAGTACATCTTACATAAGTAATTATAAATCAAATTTTTATTATTAGTAATTATTTATGATCCCTTATTATTTTTAAATATCAATCTTACCGTGTGATCATTAGTGTCTTGAATAAGTGCTTGAGCATATCTCCACTCAGGACCCTGGTGGTTGTATAACCGCCATATTGGACTCATTACATGATGCCCAGTTTTGTCCGTGGTCCTCAGGTACACTGTTAACGATCCAAGGCTAGGTCCACTGTTATCAATAAATGGTTCGTTTAACACATACCTGTTAAAAAACACCAAGATTATTAATAAGGCTAATATATAAACTACTTTATACATTAGACTGCTTCAGTCATATCAAATGTAATACTTGTAATATAAACTACCAGCACAATTTATGAATGGAAACGCTTTTAATTATATAAATTGTGCTATGTAAATATAATTTATAAACATTTAAGTTGTAATGAGGTAATTATGGATATAATGTGAGAATAGTGTGCTATTCACTTGCTTGCGATGTTTGTTTGTTTAAATACGAGCAAGTTAAAAAAAAATACTGATAATATTACTAAATATATTATGTGTCACTATTATGCATTATATAAAGTATAATAGCAGATATCAGAAAATGTAATAGTTACACTTTGCCAACTCTAAAGAAGAATATTTTAGTAAATTTAGTTACAAAAACTTATTTTCAAACAAAACTATAAAAATAGTGCTGCTAGAGCTTACAGAGAGGAGAGATCTTTCGACGCTTATAAATACTATACGAAATATCGTGACTTATCTCTTACGGCATGTCTTGGCACAACTTTTGGGAGGTGACACTTGAAAACTAATATGACGAAAATATATCGAGACTTATGGAGTGAAGTTATTATAAAGGGAGGTACTTACCGTTAAAGTAAGAGGTTCGGAAATACTTTTGTGTACGTAAATAAGAAAATACGTTACATAAATTACCAGTTTTTCGTGTGCAATTTATGTGAACGAAACGGGTAGTAGTGTTTGCTTGAATTTTGTATAATTATACCAATAACATTAATATAATTGGTAGAGGCGTAATTGAAATGGGCAACGTGCATTAAATAAAAAAAATTCATTTAAAAAATAAATTTATATAATTGTACAAAGAAAAATATGAATGCAATAGGAAGAATTTTTGTTGAAATAGTTTTGTTTAGCTACACGAGACGTGTAAACAGCCGTTGCTGCGCTGACTGAAAGCCGGTTCTACGTCATCACCCCGTTGCGCGTCATTATGCTCTGGTAGTCATCTTAGATGGGTGACCGCCAGGGAATACCGACACTGAGTTCCGCTTGGGCATATATGAAAACAGGTTGGGCTACCATAAAGGTCAACCCAGGTACAAAGTATAAATAAAAATATATATAAATTTTCTCAATAGGTAATCGATGTTTACATAGTTTTGACTTGATCCTCGATTATTTCACGGCTTGCATTCGCTGTGGTCGTGAAATAAAACAAACTTAAGACCTTACATTAATTGAAAGTGTCAACATGAACTGAACATCCTACACTACGATTTTAATGACATCAATAACAACAGTGTTCTTTACTTCTTTCATATAGTTAGAACTTTCAAAAATTATTCTTACTGCATTATCAGCAAAAAATTAGCTATCGTCATGGAATAGATACAACTGCCTCTTAATTTTTAAATTATATATTTATTTGTTTATACATTTTCTAATTTCTATATACAGGTTTAAATGTTCTTTAGCGTTTGCAGCTCTGTACTTTCAAAACCATTTTCGCTTTTTTTTAAAGTACCTAGTGCATTATGACGTTATTTAAAATACAGTACCTGGATACAGAACACTACATGTAATATTTTAACCGCTGAATTATTGTCCGCTTATATATTGTTTTGCGGCAATCATTTATAGGTCTCACAAACACCATTTACTCGGTGAATTATTCTAAACCATTTCTTTGTTAATGTTTTTTATAAAATCTCAGACTGCGGTTCGTAGTTTGCGAGCAGAGTAAATACTTCTGCCATACTGTGCCGTGTGCGTATGGTAGGTAAATGAATTAGTTTTAAGTAGCAAATAATCGTAAAGATAGAAACAACAGCCCCTGGCAAATAAACATCACAAAATGCCCACCAATAAAAAACATAGAAGAGAACAGGAGGTGGCACATTAACAAACACAAAAAAAACAGAGGAAGCTGTTGTGAACAAACAATATCAAAGTGGAAGCAATGCACGATTAAATAAATGCTGTGCTACCATACGCAACGGGAAAAAAAATTAAATTACAAAATAAAACGGCTCTCTTGCCTTATTAAACAATATACACCAGAAAAAAAAATGAGAACTCTGTAATTTGTGGTTGCTCAAAATTATTATTTAATTTTCACTGTAGTATTAAATATATTGTTTTCTTTTTCTTTTCAAAAATAAAATTCACAGAAATATTATCATCGATGAATAGTTAATTAGTACTGAATTTGTACTGAAATTATTAAAGCCCAAATCTTTCAGGCAAAATTAAATGAAAATAGTAAATTGATGCCATATTAATTATTTTATTCAAAATGAAAATAAATAAATAAATGCCCATTCTATATGATAAATAAATATTGTACGTCCGAATCAATGACATAATAAATTAATAAAGGCAAAATTATAGTTAAATTGGATGCATCCGTCAGGCCTTATAAAATGTTATACCGTACAAAACTTTACAAAAAAGAGGTAAGTGTGACAGCTGGTAATTTATAGATTAAAAAAACTAATTTAGTTGCGGCTTATCTGTTCAAATTCCCACCATTAGAAGTGTACATCACACTGGGATGACTTCATATTTCCCAATACAGCGGCGAAACAAAGAGGGCGAAAAGGCGAAGAAAGGACCAAAAATAGGCCAGAATGACTGGACATGTAGTTGAGACTACAAGTCAGCTCGAGAATATTCCAAGATGTGAATAGGACATCGTGAATACGCCAAGACGTGGACAGGCCGGGACGAGAATCGGCAGGATCGAGAAACCTCACTACACAGAAATTACCAAAAAATTAAAGAAGATGAAATTTTAATATAGAATAAAACCTCTTGTAGGAAAATTACTCACCAGACGAGGGCGAAGAGAATCACTTGAATAAAATTACAGATTAAACGACCACAATAAAGATTTTAAAAAATATATGTAGCACTACCATTTTTACTACGCCAAAATATTAGTTAGTTACATTATATAATAAAAAATAAATAATGCAACTTAAGTGCCAAGATGTGCCAAAAAGGAAGGAACACCAAACACACTCATCTTGACAGCGTGGTGGTTGACGGCAAAGT
The DNA here is from genome assembly GCA_003012365.1 of Medauroidea extradentata. Classification (NCBI taxonomy): domain Eukaryota; kingdom Metazoa; phylum Arthropoda; class Insecta; order Phasmatodea; family Phasmatidae; genus Medauroidea; species Medauroidea extradentata. The sequence goes on along the minus strand of PNEQ01063483.1, from coordinate 68,208 downwards.
GTTAAGAAAAGCATCAGAAGAAGCTGCAGAAACGTTTAACAAGCGAACATCGAAAATAGCAACAGTGAACATCGGCAAAGTGCGCATTATAGCACAGTAACATGCGACAATCACGTGAACAGAATCGCTAAACTGCATCGAAATGACGCGGTTAAATACAGAAATCACGCACTGCAACGGCAGCAGCACGTGGCATGAAGGCGGAGATAAGACAGAACAATTGACAGAGGAATGTACAGCTCAGCAGCTACTGTCCTGCTAATAAAAAGCACTGTAGAGAGACTAGGGTTGGCTCGAGAATGTAACATGAAATAATAGTTGTAATTGAAAGTGAACTTTCTGAAATATCATAAAAAAATTAAAACTACTCAATAAGAGTAATACAAATTAAACAAGTTAGGAACAATGCAAAAAAATAATTAGCATGAACTTAGGAAATAGAAATAAAAATGAAATATGCGTATTATTTAAGTCGTGTCGTATTTGATACGGCACAGTACACATTTGTCCAAACCACCATTGAAATAAATAAACCATATGTCCGACCAAAATATTGCTTCAGGTTCGCCAAGTGCCGGCTGTGTACTGAAGACGTCACAGCGGCAGCCAGGTTGTGACGAACTGATTTCCCAGGTGTTTCAATTGTAAATTTTCTGATTGCTCTAATTAACTGTACATTTTAGAAAAAAGTAATCGTATATCTTAATCAAATTGTTGGTAGATTAAGAGATAATTATGCTTTTAAGATTAAACGAGAGCAGACATCACAAATATGTTTGGCAGTTTGGTTTACAATGAATTATCTATGACAACTAATTTTATAAAGCCAAGAAATAATACGGTTTCGAATTATACGTAAATTAACTAAAGTTTCGTTCATTACGAAGTTAGGAAGAACCATAGTATTTTCGGTCTTGACAAAATCAGTCAACGTTGTGAAATCCATTTTAAACTAAGTTGCCGAACAGAATTTTGATCCTTTTAAGGAATAGTTATCTCGAAAAAAGTGGAAAAGTTTAATTCATTTCATAAAGAATTTCAGTACAGCAAAACAAAGCGTGTTCCTCTTATTTTATTCGAGTTTCACTGTTTATTTTCTGGGACAGCACAGAGCTGCAATGACCTTTGCACAAATTAATAATTTTCATTATTCAGAACTAAATAGAAAATGTGTCAAATAACTATGTTAAATTAACAGTTTTTCCCAAAATGCAGGTTTCAAGAAGCATCAATGAAGGTCACAACACTGCATTAGGAGGACTCTGGCGCGAATAAACCTCAGGACAGAAATAAACAGAGAATGTATTACTTCGTTTACAGAAAACTGTCACGAAGTGGTGTTATGTGTGTGGTGCCTGCGTGACTTGGAAAGAATAATAATTTAAGGGTTTCATTTGGTCTTCAATAATACAAAGGTGAAGCCCCGTTGCCTACTTAAGATAACCTACCAAATATTTTCTGGAGGTGTAACAAAGTCTGCAGGGCGAAAATGATGCATCTTCCCGAACGATATGAAAGAGGCCAATCAGTGGCAGTGGCTAGCCACAGATAGTTCTATTTGCTATCAATACCCAAACTGGGCAGGCAGTACACAAGACTGTAGTAGTATGATTATGTTCCTTCCAGGACAAGGATTCGGAGTGAGGAGCCACCCACCATGTTGTGACGTCACGGCCCCGGCCACCATGTTGGATGACCTTGACCTTTAACTGTGACCTTGACCTTGAGTGTCAAATTACCAAAACTTTCCGAAATTTCGAAAAATCCAAAAAAATTGCAAAACTTTGAAAAAAAATTTTAAAAAAATTTTAAAATCCGAAAAAAATTCGAAAACTTACGTGGTTGCCACATATATAAATATTTTGAAAGGTAACAAATATTATTTCATCTTAGGAAAATATTTATGAAAATAATTAAATTGTTTTCTTATTTACCCGATACCATACAACAGACTTTAAATAAGTGTTATTTACAGGTAACCCTTTGATAATAAAACATTTCATCTGATTAAATTAATATGGCTTTTTAAATTTCATTTTCTTTACACACACACACACACACATACATATTTGAATTTCAATATATGTGTCTCCGCCAACTACCTCTCTGAAATGATTTCATGACTGGTTGGGATGATGATGTTTTAAGTAAATTGAAAGCTACAGAGTCTCTCTCATTCAACATAAATTTTTACACGTGCCATGGGTTATCTTAAAAACAAAGTCTCAAGGCTTCCGAGTTACGCTGAGCACAAAAATTATTTTTTTCTCACAGTAGTGAAGTTTATCAGTGTTCACTTCAACAAGTTTACTGACTGTAGGGCACCTAAACTTCTTATGCACATCAATAGTTTTTAATGCTGTTCGAGCACTCACTACGTAACATATGCTTTTGACCATTTCCGATTACAAACACTGGGCAATCTTCATTTAAGATGTAACCCAAGAAATTGAGTATTTGGGTGAATTGAAACCCACATGAGTCACTACTCGTTCTCGCGGGTAGGCTTCTTTGGAGTACTGCTGTCAGTAGATGTGATGTTGACTCTAGTGGTTGAAGTGTTGGTCGTTGACGAGCGACGGTGCGCCTTGCACGAACTAATACGTTGCAATGTGTCCGGAAGCGAAGTACAGCCCTGGAAACATTCCTTGCATGGAAAACAGTCGAGATTGTCCTCGTCATCTTTTAGATGATCTGGCAGGAACTTGTACACTGATGGTACCTAGTGCAGTGTGTAGACGAGAAGAAACTCTTTCGGCAAGTACGGTAGCTCGTTTTCTCTGTCTAGCAATGTTAAAGATTTATACCTTTCCTATAGCACTATAGCAGATAGTATTTTTGTCCGGCTGAACAGCAAGCACACATTTCATCCGTAGAGAGAAGTTAATACTTGTGAAGAACACACTATGTACTGGTTTTTTATGGTATTTGGCACTGGATGTTATTATTACAAAAATAATTGACGTTATTTTTTAAAGTGTAAAATGGGTGTTATACGAAATTTTATAAACACATTCGAAAAGGTACTGTAAAATTGTACCGTATTAAGAATGTATAGCAATTAGCTTTTTAAGAAATAAAGCTGGTGAGTGGATGCCCATAAGACATTTTCGATACACAACACAAAGTTCGTTTGTACACACACACTTATACTCACTTCAGTCCAAGGATCAGTCTCTGCTAATGATGTAAATGTATGCCAAACGCCCGTACATTTATCGTCACATAGTAATGGGGTTTGGAGCTTCCCTCCAGTAATTTCGTGTTCGAACTCGCGTTTTTTACAGTCGTATTTTATTTTGATGTTTAGTTCAGAAGCTTCCTTCGTCATATAATGCAACGACATGGGGAATTTCATTCTAGGCCTACATAGACGTACAGCACACTCGTCGGTGTCACATTCTCTTGCTGTTAGCGAAACTACTGCTCCATCGCGGTATCTTCTCTCCATATGGAAATTTATGCCATTTTAACATCTTTCAACAACGTGTTTGACGAATGCTTCTGCGGTGTACGTAACTCCGTGTAACACTACATCAACAAAGTCGTATTCTTTCAAAGGGTTAAATGTGTCTGTCTGACTGGACGTAAGTGTTTGTACTTGCTGTGTTAGCGGTATTGAAGAAATGTATACATCGCACAAAAAATGTGAGCACTGTGACGACCATTCAGGAAATCCACACCTTTGCACAACATGTGTATGTCCGTTACATTTCTTTCTCCATTCGCACGCTGATTTGCTTCCTGGTCGACAAAGTGTGTATGTAAATGAGTTATGACCACGAATTTCAGTCACTTTGTCACCATTTCGCTGTAGCAAGAAGTCATTCAGTGTGCACGGAAGTACTGAGTCTGGCCGAATATTAAAAACGTAACATTTATCGTTGTCGCATGATCGCCTTGTACATAGTATCCTTTGTATAAATCGTGACACAATACCAAGTGAATATCTCCATTACAGAACTGAATTTGTAAAACTCCTTTAGCATCTTTAAAACATACTCTTCTGTAGCCCACCATTACGTCCGTGTAGTGGAATGTGTTTTCCGACCTGAATGGTGTGTATGTAGCAACTGTAAACTCACCCATTTCGATGTCTTCGTTACTGTAGTCGTCGGAGAGTTCCGAACTTGAAGGGCTCGGTGGTGACATGCAGATGCTTGTAGAGTTCACTGGTGGAAGATGGTACATGTTTCTTTTGGTTCTGATGAGTCCAATAAATTTTAATTTTTCCCTGGCTCTTGACTTTCTCTGTACTCGTGTTCTGTGAAGGTGACCTTCTTCACATCAGTTGTAAGCCACCGGAGTTCTGCGTGTGGCTGCCAGTTATGAACGGATAAACTCTTCTTTTCCTGCTCTAATGCAGAACAGTGACGAATTATTTCCAACACAGTTGGAACAAAATGCCGACGTGGTAGAACTGTACGTGAACTAAATGTACTTCGACGTGTCTTACTGGTTTACAGAAGTACGAGTGAAAATTAACGGTTATACTTTTAACTACAAATGAACAAACCACGATATGAACTGAACTCAAAGAGGTATACGGTGGAGACTGCTCGTTCCCTTCTGTTACAAGGGTATATAAAAGTGTAGAAATATGGGAAAGAGGGGAGACAGGTGACAATTAGAATGTGAGAGAAGGGGGTCTACCGATCAATCATATGAAAGGTTAAAAGGGTGTAAAACATATAAGGTGTGATGAGAGGGGAAGGGAGACTAATAAATTGTAAGTACACAGAACTTTATTTAGGTGATGGCAGGGTATATGTTAAGATATAAAATATAAGCATGGAGGGGAGAAATCGTAAGTAATTTGCTAGCTTATTTGGGCTATGGAGAAGGACAGTGTATAAAGGAAAATGTTTCTAACGAGAAGGAGAAGGCAGCTTGTGATTGGTTATGGTAAGCGAAATAATGTGATGTGTGGCTAGTGGAAATAGGGGTGAGGGAATTCGCACATAAAGTAGAAGGAAAAATATAATTTTTAAAAAATTTCTTGGAAAGGGGAAGGGGAGTGGGTGGGGTTGGGTTGGAGGGGCTGTGGTAGCTTGAGCGGGTAATAACACGAGTTTCAGTGAGAGGGGAAAGTAGGGGAAGTGGGGAATTCATTATGTGACTAACAGCCAATTAAAATAAAGGAAAGAGTATAGGAAGGGGGTGTAGTAGTTTGAGCGGGTTATAACACGAGTGTCAGTGAGAAGGGAAAGATGGGGGTAAGTTCTTCATGTGACTAACAGCCAATTAAAATAAAGGAATGGGTAGTGGAAAGGGGAGGGGGGATAAATAAAATAATATCATTATGTAAAAAGTGAAGGGGGGAGTCAGTGTGTCGATGGAGCTCGTCCGGGTAAGGTGATTTAATTAAAGAATTTGTGTATGAAAGATTTTCTATTAAATAATTTTTTATTAAAAAGATTTTTATTAAAAAGTTTTTTACTACAATTTTATTTATTAAATACTTGCAGGGTTATAATGGAATGCGAAATCGAACAATTTTTGGGAAGCTTCGGAAAAAACCCCAAGATGGCGGTTAGAAACAAGATAGAGATATTTTTTTCGGAATTTTTCGGAATTTTTACGGATTTTTTAAATTTGACATTTTTTGGAATTTTCGAAATTTTGGAAAATTTTGGTAATTTGACAATCAAGGTCAAGGTCATGGTCATGGCTAAAGGTCAAGGTCATCCAGCATGGCGGCCGGGGCCGTGACTTCACAACGTGGTAGGTGGCTCCTCACTCGGCCGGGCTCCTCACTCCTAATCTTTGTTCTGGAAGGAACATACTGACTGCTATTTGTATTAACATTCGCTGAAAGCAGTTTGGTAGAAAGGAATATGCTGTTTCTATGCTATATTTGAACTGTTCTTGCAATGGGGGCAAGTTACAAACTAAAGAGGAATTTTTGGACATACGCCATTGCAGCAAATGGTGTGTCACAGAAAACCAGAGAATACACACAAACAAACAGACAAGAACAAAGGCAAACACATACAATTCCACATGGAATTAAGTCAGTGATTTACAAGAATATAACACAAACGAGCACCCAAGCACCAAAAAACAAATCAAGGAAAAACTAAATATATACCCCAGATTATTCCACAAAACGAATCCGTCAGTAGGACTAAGTACGAAACAACACACAGAAAATTATTACAACATTTACAGACGAAACGAAACGAATGACAAAAAACTGGATGTAGACGACACAACAGAAATGTAAACACATTGAGGAAAGCGAAAGTATCATTAGTCTCGAGCTTACCAGCACCCCATCTTCCATATATTTCTATTTCGGCCTTTACTGTCGCTAATCCTATACCTGTTGCGGTTATCCTATGGAAATTTGTTACCTGCTATTATATGTGGCTCCCATTCGCAGTCTTAAGTACTTAACTTGCAGACGAGCTGTTCAGCACGAATGGCCAACAGCCGCAGCAGAGCTTATAATCGGCAGTAAATCGAAGCACTTTGATCAGCCTTAAATAAGTGCACCAGTTAGAACAGACTGAAAATGTATTAGTTCTACCAGATTTGTATGATTCACACAGGAATGCGATCACAACATTCGTAACACACCAAGTCTGTGTAAAGACACACACACACACATATGTACACATTCAGGGTGTTCATGTATATATACATGCATACACATACATGATGTTCCTGAAGAACACCGACAATCTTCGGCAGGCGAGTCCTTATGAAAAAATACAGAAAAGATGTTCTACACTTTTCGCTTAGTCATATTATTAAGGGTGTTATGAGCCTCTGAATATTACAATTTAAAATAATTTTTTCTCAAAAACACCCAGAGCTAAATAACATAAAAAAAACGGTGTTGACAGCATTGTTTTGTGCTATTAGGATCTTGTAACCAACAGTAAATACTGGTTGATATCTTCAACCATTATGGAAAAAGCAGGAGGTGCTACCCACAAATTGCATAAAACTATTTTACCGTTATGTTTTTGGATATTTGAAGATGGTTCATTGAGAAATGAGACCTATGTGACAAAAAAAGTTCCACTTGTTGTAACTGTCTCGGACATAATGCTCAAAACACACTTGAAGATTCGCACAGACAGACAAAGCCTAGAATATAGGCAATCCTGCGAACGCGCATGTGATGTACTCAGCGCACAGACGACGGTGGTCATTTACAGCAAACAACATGAACAATTAATAGCAGTTAAAAGTTTTATGAAGGCTGTGGGAGGCACAGAATCGACGAAACGCTAAAGGTGCAGCCGGCCACTGTCGTAAGTCACACAACTAGCGTGTCAAGCTTCACTTCCGTTAAGGCTCGGTTTCAGTCGCCGTATTGAATTTTATTATTCTTCGCTTTTTTGAGTTCTAAGAAGAAAATTGTAAAATATAGTATTATATCGCAAATTCTGTTTGCATTTCGCTACAGCACAGACATTGCGATTTAGCTGTTAAGGTTTAATTACACCGCTATTTGTGTTGTAAATTTTTTTATATTCCCGACAAATTGCGACCTAACCATACATTACTAGCTATATAGCCATGCTTGCATTGTAGCTCAAGGAAAATAGAATTTGTCGTATACTCCGATTTAACATTTTTTTCTGAGAATTCCAAAAAAGCGAAAAATAATACATTTCAATATGGCGACTGAAACCGAGCCTTAAGTTTCCTATTAGAGTTTACATGGTAACCACGCAAGTCCACGGCATCCTTCTGTCATTTAGATGTTTGAATTCGTGTGATACTTTACAGAAATGGCTACCTGAATAAGCGGTTTCTCGTCATATTGAGGGGCCTTAAATGCCTATTACTAACAAGCGTGTCGACAATTTAAACAAATGTTGAAGAAGCTTTCGTTGAATGTAAGATGTACAAATGTAAGTTGCGTTGAATGATTTCATCACAAAATGATAACCTTGACTAGCTGCAATGCGTTTCAAGCACAGTTGCTTAATACCCTTAAAGTCACAGATGTACAGTAATCGTTTCTTTGGTGGAATGGACGTGAGGAATCACTTTGCAGTAATCAAAATTAAATATTATTTCATGTAGTGCATCCTACATAATCAGTAATATAATTTGTACCAATAAGTTAAATTAATAAGTTTTCTTCTTTACTAAAATTATCAAACTTAATTATTTTCTGTGCTTCATACAACACAGGATGCAGTTATTGGGGCGAAGGTTATAACATATATTCAGACCATATTCTGCAAACAGGGAGGGCTGTTGGCAATAACTTCAGATAGTTTAATACCACACACGTCTACGCAGTATGTAATATAGAATGGTGAAATGAAAATTTAGACCACCTGATACGCGTTTCATGTATGCATTGTGATGTGTAGGGAAAATTATTTACGAAACTATTTTACGCACATTTTGCGTATGTACGAAAATAAAATACTTCAGTTGTGTACGAAATGTCACGTGACAACATGTATAATAGTAACAGTGTACAGAGGCCCTCAAACAAAGATGAAAAAGTATTTCTGTCTTCTAGTCATCAAATTATAATATCTGGATACATGCTAAACTCGAATATAACACCGCACTTAACTTTCGCAAACATTTTTAATCAATGAAATTCGAATATTATATTATCAAGGTTATTGCTTAAGTCCCGTAGCAAAAGCTGTTCCGTGGAAAGCTTGCTTGTTAGTTCAGCGCATGGCTCCAAGCAACGAGGAAGTATTTGAAGCGAGCTTCAAGGTCGCTCTTACCGCTCCTTTGATGCTGAGCCTCCAAAGCGCAAAACAGCTCCAGATATGATGCGCACTTAATATGGGTTAATAATTTTCTTTTCAGTAAATTGAGAAGTTGCGAAATTTTTTTATTCTCAGTAGAACGAATTTTTATGCTACGCATGCATAATGAAGTGAAAAGTAACGCTGAAAGTGAATCGTAATGCGAAATAAAAAAAAAATTGATATCCCGCTGGTTGCTATCAAAGAAGCAAATCTTTAACTGCTGACCACTGAAAGACGTCTGCTTTTGTTATTTAAGATACGTAAATCATTTCCGCCATTTATCTGACTCACTACAGTAGACACTCCACTACCGATGACTTCGAAAAATTGTTTCGAACTAGCAGTCCGTCCGCGGTTTGGCCCACGTATGTTACTTGTAAAAGTTAATATTTACTTTCATTGAAGGACCTCTTTGAACACCAGATTAGTGTTTCAGCCATCAATTGTAGAAACAGCAAAGTTGCTATTTGAGCTAACTCTGCAGCTAGCTAAGTAGCAATAGCTGCAAAAAAAAATCAATCTGTCCCTGCGCTTACAACGACTTCCCCTGGCCTTTCTTAATAGTCACGGCAAAAAATATCTTGAAAGGGAAATTGTAATCTTTAAATGTAGTAGGATAATCGAATGATATAAATTAGTATACTTGGTATGAAAACTGATTCCTCCGAGCACAACCATTGATAATTGTTCAAAACCTTACATGCAGCTTAGATCTTTTAGGGAGCTTAGGTGGGTTACTTGTTCGCAGAAACGTTACTGCTGCCCCAGCCTTGCGGTTAATCTTGTGAGATGGTACATGACATGTGCGCTGATGCTATCGAACAACTTAAATTGGTAGTGGACTGCATTATCCACTTTTCTAGCCCAGAACCTCCCAAACATAATACCGGAGCTACAACTGTACCACGTAACGCCAAAAGTTTTTATGAAAATATATTAAATAAATAACATATTCATTCTCTAGATACGGTACATAAAGGTTGTACAACAAAATGTATCGAAAGAATAACAAATTGGAACTCCGGTATAAATTAGTTTTCGCTAGTCATATTTGCTTTTCGGAACGTCTGATTAAAAAATTTACGAACTAAGTTTTCCCCACGATTATAAAGTTGATTTATCCAGTAAAACAACATACGACTCTTTTAGATATTTGCGTATATAGCCGACAGAACCTTGATATCTTAACTGATTAAACAGAAATCAACGGCTAACCCACAAATAATTGCGTCTTTTTGCCACTTCAGGGATCGAATTTCGAAGAAAAATCATAATCATACATCTTAAACATTTGTATAAGTATCCATTTGAATTGAAAATTACAACGATAACACGTAGTCTTAACTAAATCGACGACGATTCATTGTAAAACATATGTCAACAACCCTGAGCGTTCGATGAAAGAAACATCCTGAAATAATGATTGACTATAGTTACTTAATCATTACCATGAAGCGAAAAGCAGCTCTATATCTCGAATTATTCAAACGTCACTGAGGATTTTTCTAAAATACTTACCACGTCTTATCACGCCCTAATTGACTGAATTAAAGAAAAAAACTTGGATAGCATTTTAAGATGTATTTTATGGATTGTTATAAAAAAATCATCGATTACCCGACGGATTCAAGAAACATTGACGATTAATCAAAAAACTATTCACCCCTTAAAGCATTTCGCATCTCCGTACGTGTTGAATTTCAAAAAATCGTGAAATTTACTCAGGCATTCAAGTAACATCATTCTTAAGCAAAAATCATATTGATATCTAAATGTTTAATGGTGTCGATGACGATTTCTGTCGTTTATGAATCGAAAACACTATTTACGTATTTTTACCTCCTTAGGTTAAAATCTGGAATAGTATTTAGGGTATTTACGTAAGCAGCATCATCCGCAAGGAATACCACTTCGATACCTCAAATAATTCGATAGATATGGAAGTCTAATCGAAAACACATTTCCCGACATTAAACTCCCTAAAGTATAGAATATTTGAACATCTTGAAATCTCATTTTAGACATTTGTATAAGTATCTAAGTGGCAGCAAAACTCACAGATATAGTCCATTCAGTTCCATCTAAATAAACGATAGGTACCTACATTAAAATAAAACCACATTTGCCCATTTTTCATCCCATGGTATTTGATTTTCTAAAAATCTTGAAACTACTCTTCCGGTATTTGCTTCGTAATAATTTTGAAGCAGATATCAACTCTGTTTCAAATAGTTTGATAGATATGAAGGAATAATCGAAAACACTTTTAGCTTTTTTTTCTCCCCCTTAATAGTATAACTAAAAAAAATCCGAAAATTCCTTTCTCGCCTTTTTAATTGCGCTCAATTGAATTAAATTTCACGACGGTATGTCATAGTGTTCGAGCTCTATCAAAGATTCATAGAAAACATAGACCATCTCATTCCACCACTTTGCGGTTGAATATTGAAAAATTCCTTCTTAGTGCTCGCCCATGCACTGAGGGGAACACCTTAAAAATTCCACGTTTCTATGTCCAGTGATTTCGGCCGTTTCTTAAAACGCCAGTCACTCAGTCCTGTTGGTGAACCGCATAGAGACTTAGGTTTGTAACCAGGTATAATCACTATATTATTTTAATGTATAAGTCACATTTTCAATCAGTACAACATCATATTTTCAAACATGTGCACTATTAGTATTATATTTTAACACTTGTTTTCTTGCTCGAACGTCTTCGTGCACGCCAGTATAAATTAATTTTTTAGAATATTGATTAATTTAGATTCAATAGCTCTCCTAATAATAAAATATGTAATTAAATATATTAATAAATTAATTAAGAAAATTCCAAAACATAAAGTTATAACTACGGAAATTCGAACAAAATATATGTACCCATTCAAATGTTTGCAAAATATCTATAAGTATTGATTAGCTGGGGCTTAATGCATTATTTAGAATGTTTCATAAATACAGTAATTAATTAAGACATTTCATTTAATTCATTAATATAATTTTCTAAGCTCTACATTGTAATAGAACTTGGCTGTGCCCAGGACAGAAAATTTGCTACATTGGTGTCAGAAGTTGGATAGATGAACGAAATTTGTTATAATAATGCAGTAAATTAAGTTTAAGAATGGGCTTTTTTGTGTGGTCAGGGCCACGCAGAGTAGAACCCATTTTGTCTCCCTGCAACCACGCCCTTTCTGGGTAATGCATGGAGAATAGGTTGACGTTTGTTGACATAATTTTTTATTACTTAATATATTTTCGGGCAGTCTTGTAGAATGTGAATTACATCATCATTTACTTTGCAAATTCTGCAGTGGGGTGACTCACCTAAATTATTAAGACAATGTCAAGTTCATATTCGGTAGCAATGGATACTAACTCTGCTGTAGCAACCTCTGATCGCTGCAAGTTTACCTGACCTATTCTGAGTCTGGTCATTTCAGCAGCCGTAGTCTACTCTTTCAAATTCCATTCCATAATTTATGCGGCTTAACTCCCACTGAAATGCCTTTTCGTAATACGGACATTCCTTTGTATCTACTCTTTGTTAACTGTATTTTTTGTCTCTCATGCAGTTTGCGCACTTGTCATGACAAACAAATATGTTTTCAATCAATTCATTCCTTCGAGTAACAAGCGCAGGTAACTAGCAAAACGATTATCCATAAACTAAAATCCATAATAAAATCCATAATAAAATAAAATCCATAATTAATCATTTAAACTCAGCGGTGTGCCATAGTGGGTTACAGCGACACTTCTTCGCACGTCTTTAAAATACGCCCAGGTAGGAAGCATGAGGCCAACCGAGTCACCAGCCCAAGAAAAAAACTTCCTTACTTAACAAGACCAATAGAAATGAAGGAGCTCGGGCCGCCCTTCTGCTGCTAAAGTCTGACATCCAGAAGTAAAGTGACCTAAGTAAAATTAGCGACTAAACTTCGCAATACGTCAGGGAACGGTATGCGTCCGATGGACGTACTCGCCAGAAGCCTGTACGCGACAGTTGTTCGAACAGCGCGCAGAGCCGCGCCAGTGTCAGAAAATGCGCTCTTAGTGAAAAAGTGGCTTAAAGGCACAAGGTGAACGTTCCTACTGACAAATAGTCTCTCACTTCCAAATCCCAAATGTTGCTGAGTTGATGCTGTTGCTTTTGTTTTTACTATCGTAACTCAAGCAAAAAAAAAAATCACGGCCATTCTGAAACTACTTTTAAACGATATTGTTATTGTTATTTAATACATCTACGATCAGGAAATACAATTTTTCTTTACTCTCTGGTTATCGGTCTTGAGGGCTGTCACAAAAATCAGAGAAAGTGTTTTCATTCTATAAAAGTGTACTTGTAATGTTTTTTTTACAATTGGAAATATAATAACAGTAACTAGCATGTGTATTAAGTATAAGAACTGCATTTTGATACTATTTGCTGACGAATAATATTTGCTGATTACGTCGATTGTTCGTAAGTCCTGGACACGCCACAGTAAATAACCTGCTATCGGCTGCGTTTACAACTTGGCAAAGGAAGGGCACTTTTTGTATTCTTAATTATTTAACTCTTATTTAATCAACAATGCCAAGGCACAGAGTTGCTGGCATTACAGTAGCAAGGTCATAAAACTACCTACCCGTACTGTGATTGAGGAGTTGGCTGGAATAAAGACTTCAGTAAGCTAAGGCCTTTCTTCCATCAAACAGTATATCGTGTTCCATTATATCTATTTAAGGCACACACACACTAATTTTTGAACCTATATCTCAATTCTTCACCAAGTTATGAATTTTTGTCTTGATCTGTGCTGATACCACTACGCTATTTGTAATTGATGTTTCATCTATAACTGTGTTAATAGTAAATATTATTAATTATTGTAATGTAGGTAGGTACTGTTTATTTGTATTACGAGACAATCACATGACAGAAACGTAAAATAAAACAATTACGAATATCTCCAAAACATTCCACCTGCCATTATAACATAATGCAATTTTCGCACTGAGACCTTTATTCCCACCAACTCCTCAATCATTTATTGAGCTGCAATATCACGTCTTAGAAAACAGAGGTTTTCAATATGGGCTTTGTATTACTTAGTCAACTTGTCACCTATTACTTATATATATTTATTTTATTTATTATAATGATTTTTTGTGCCACTCAACAGCCGCGGCCAATAACATAGTGACACAAACAAAAAACACATAACATTACAAACGACATACAAAAAACACAAAACATTATAAAAGACATACAAAAATGTGATTATTATACAAGCAACAGTAACACAAACACATAGACCGTCAATACTAACACAAAAAAACACAGGAAAAGGAAAGACATTAACAGACCTAGGTCGAGTGTTACTGTTTGTAAAGAAAAACAGATTCAACTTTTATAACGTCTTAATAAATTTTGGAATGTGATTTTATTTCCAATGAAGGGATCAAACTCACTAAATGATTTATTATACATTAGAACACATCGTTTAACTAGGTACATTTCATTATTAGTTGTACCAAAAGTACCACTACTTCTATGGTTGTAATTTGGAACTCTAAGACAGATATATTTACTAATGGCAGAGCATGAGTTATATGAAAGAAATGAATTGATTAGAAATAAAGCATCATATACAGAACGTCTTGTTTCTCAAGTGTGAGTTTTGAACTTTTTAAACTCACTATTGTAGTCAAAGGTAGAATTATTAGCTGGGAACCTGTTAGATATAGTTCTAAATACATTACATTGTAACTTTTCTATTTTCCTAGAATCTGTTGCTGTACTAGAGTACCAATTTACTGAACAGTATTCTAATTTTGATCGTACTAAAGAATAATACAAACAAAGCAAGGAGTCCGGCGTGGTTGCAGGATATTTAATTGATTTTATTAAACATAATATACGCACAGAGCTATTAATTAAGTTGTCCACATGATGATGGAAGTATAATTTGCAATCAAGTATCACTCCAAGATCACGGATATAATCAACTCGCTTAATTTCATGTTTTAAAATGAAGTATTTGTTTGTAATATTATTGGTTTTCCTTGTAAAGGAAATGCATACAGTTTTTTTCTAAATTAAGAGACATCTGGTTATTTAAACACCAATTATACACTGCTAGAATAACATTCTGTAGATCAATATAATCAATCCTATTGCTAATATATATATATGTATATATAAGCAATAGAAGTGATTACATTGATCTACAGAATATAAATAAATAAATAAATAAATAAATATATATATATATATATATATATATATATATATATATATATATATATATATATATGTATTCATATACTAGCAGTCCCCCGCGGTTTTGCTCGTGAGTGTTATTCGTAACTGATAATATTTACTGTAACTGGAAAACCTCTTTGCACACAAGATTGGTACTTCAGTCATCAAGTGTTAGAATGTCCAAACGGCTAGTTGAACTAATTCTGCAGCAGGATAAGTAGCTGTAGCTGTCCACGCGAAAAGCAGTCTTACATTTGTTCCTGCCACTAACAGCGACTTCGCTTGGGCCTTATTTATAGCCCTGCCAATTTGAGGTTGTGGGGTAGTTACAGACACCTTAGGTAAGAGGTTAATCGAATGAAAAACATCTGTTTACCTTGTGCACAACCATTGGTGACGATGCCCTCAATTATATATTTTCAAAATATTCACTTTAACTTTATTGCCATTACAAAGTTTCAGTGGGTAAAGGTTTCGCGGAAACGTATTTGGTGCCCCAAACTTGAGATTAGTGAGATGGTATATCATCGGTTTTCTGCCAAAAGTGACAAAGTCAAAATGAGATAAAATTATAAAAATGCTAGGAATATGCATATGTTGTTCACGAACAATTGACCAAGTTTAAAGTCCATTCGTCGTTTCGTACTGTTGTGTCACAGTATAGTAATATACCACATTTTTGTTAATATCTACAATTTAATACTGTTTTTAAACGAAATAGCATTTATAACTTAATCACTTTTGGCAGTATACCGACGATATGACAGCTGATATTGTAGAGGAACCTAAGTGGAAAGCGAACTGCAATTTTACCCCTTTTAAAGAACACATGTAAATTGCACTAATTAGATATGCATTGTAGTTTTTGTGTGACAGAATTGAACGTTCGCACGCAGCTTTTAACGGAATTTGAGCCCAAAACCTCCCGGAATTTAGATCTGAGTAACAAACAACTGCGTCACGAAACGTCAAAATAATTCATGAAAATAAAATTTTATTAAAAAAATAAAATATCTGTGTCCTGGGCTCATAGAGGTTGTACAACACCACGTCTAGATAGGTTACTGTAGAGTGAAACTCCTGTATAGGTTGTTTCTCGCTGCTCGTTCCTGTTTTTCGGATCGCCTGCCTTAAATATTGACCAACTTAGTTTTATTCTTAATAATCACGTTTCTTATAAAACATTTCATACATATTTTTAAAATAACTACATAAGCATCACTCTGGCGCGAACAACGCCTCAATATCGCTACTGGTTAGATAGATATCGTGGGTTGATGGAAAACTAATTTTGTGCTTTTTCACCCTTTTGGGTGTCGAATTTCGAAATAATTTAAATTTACATCTTAGATATTTGTATAGGTATCCAACTGAAGTGTAAATCACATCGCTAGCCCGTTCAGTTGAATCAAAATCGATCGCTCACAAAATAAAAAAAAAAAAAAACACATATCACCCCTGCACAGTATTGAGAAATCGAATTTCGAAAAATCTGAGAACCGTTTTGCGATAATTTCTGTAATCATCATCCTGAAGCAAAAATTAATTGTATATCTCGACGGGTTCGATAGATAACGAGGATTTACCTAAAACACATTCAAGGTCTTTTCACCACCTAAGAGAGTAAATTTCGAAAAACCCTTGAATTACGCTGTAGAATACTTTATTGGTATCTCGTGGACGTAAAAAACACATTAGCCCGCTGGGTTCAAGATATATCGACGATTAATTGAAAACGCTTTTCACCACTTTTCACCCCTTTTCACGTCCTTAGGTGGCGAATTTCAAAAATTCCTGAAATTACTTTTAAGGTATTTGAGTATATATGAAAGCTGGCTGACTGACATATCAAACTGCAGCCCAAACCACTGGACCTAGAATCGTGAAATTTTTTGGTGGGTTCCCCTCAGGTCGTAAGCGAGCACTAAGAAGGGATTTTTCGAAATTCAACCTCTAAGGGGGTGAAGAGGGGTGAAATGTGTTTCCGAAGAAACGTCGATAGAGCTCGAACCCGACGGCCTATCATCGTAATTTTTACTTTAATAGAACACTCGTAAAAATGCATTTTAGCCAATTTAAGGATTTTTCGAAGTTCCACATTTAAGAGGGTGAAAAGACCTTAAATGTGTTTCCAATCAACTATCGATATCTATCGTATCCTTCGGGATACAGAGTTGACATTCACTTAAAAATATTGCTTACGTAAATACTCAAAAGCAGTTTTAGTTTTTTTTTAATTCGACCCCCAGGCAATAAAAGGGGCAAAATGTGTTTTTTATGAATCGTCTATATCTTTGAAACACAATTGGCTATCGTCGTTATTTTAACTTTAATTGGTTACATTTACAAATGTCTATGACAGGACTCAAAAGACGTTTCGAAATTCTTTATTTAAAGGGGTAAAAATATGTGAAATGTGTTTTGCGATTATCCTTCCATATCTATCGAATCAATCGAGATATCGAAATGCTCTTTGCTTTAAATTGGTGCTTTTGTAAATATCCCAAGTTTCATTTAAAATATATTTTCCGAATTCGGCCCTAAACTGGTTAAAAAAGGGGTAATATGAGTTTTCGACTTACATTCGATATATATTTCGATCCCATTGCTTTTTATATAACAACGTGATTTTTGTTTAGGATTGATGCTTACTCAAGTACCTAAAAAGCGATTTCAGGAATTTTCTGAATTCGCCACCTAAGGACTTGAAAAGGGGTGAAAAGTGGTGAAAAGCGTTTTCAATTAATCGTCGACGTTTCTTGAGCCCAGCGGGCTAATGTTGTGTTTTTTTACGTCCACGAGATACCAATAAAGTATTCCAAATCGTGATTAAAGGATTTTTCGAAATTTAATCTCTTAGGTGGTGAAGTGACCTTGAATGTGTTTTAGATAAATCCTCGATATCTATCGAACCCGTCGAGATATACAATTAATTTTTGCTTCAGGATGATGATTACAGAAATTATCGCAAAACGGTTTTAAGATTTTTCGAAATTCGATTTCTCAATACTGTGCAGGGGTGATATGTTTTTTTTAGTGAATGATCGATTTTGATTCGACTGAACGGGCTAGCGATGTGATTTACACTTGAATTGGACATTTATACACATGTCTAAGACGTAAATTAAAAATATTCCGAAATTCGACACCCAAAAGGGTGAAAAAACACAAAATTTGTTTTCCATCAACCCACGATATCTATCTAACCAGTAGTGATATTGAGGTGTTGTTCACGTCAAAGTGATGCTTATGTAGTTATTTTAAAAAAAATGTATGAAATGTTTTATAAGAAACGTGATTATTAAGAATAAAACTAAGTTGGTCGATATTGAAGGCAGACGATCCGAAAAGCAGGAACGAGCAGCGAGAAACAACCTACACAGGAGTTTCACTTTACAGTAACCTATCGAGACGCGGTGTTGTGCAACCTCTACGAGCTCAGGACACAGATGTTTTATTTTTTTTGTAAAATTTTATTTTCATGAATTATTTCGACGTTACGTGACACAGTTGTTTGTTACTCAGATCTAAATTCCGGGAGGTTCTGGGCTCAAATTCCGTTAAAAGCTGCGTGCGAGCGTTCAATTCTGACACACAAAAACTACAATGCAGATCTAATTAGTGCAATTTACATGTAGTCTTTAAAAGGGGTAAAATTGCATTTCGATTTCCACTTAGGTTCCTCTACAATATCAGCTGACATATCGTCGGTATACTGCCAAAAGTGATTAAGTTATAAATGCTATTTCGTTTAAAACAGTATTAAATTGTAGATATTAACAAAAATGTAGTATGTTATTATACTGTGATACAACAGTACGAAACAACGAATAGACTTTAAACTTGGTCAATTGTTCGTGAACAACATATATATATTCCTAGCATTATTATAATTTTATCTCATTTTGACTTTGTCACTTTTGGCAGTAAACCGACGATATATCATCTCACTAATCTCAAGTTTGGGGCACCAAATACGTTTCCGCGAAACCTTTACCCACTGAAACTTTGTAATAGCAATAAAATTAAAGTGAATATTTGAAAATATATAATTGAGGGCACCGTCACCAATGGTTATGCACTGGGTAAACATATGTTTTTCATTCGATTAACCTCTTACCTTAGGTGTCTGTAGTTACCCCACAACCTCAAATTGGCAGGGCTATAAATAAGGCCCAAGCGAAGTCGCTGTTAGTGGCAGGAACAAACTTAAGACTGCTTTTCGCGTGGACAGCTATAGCTACTTATCCTGCTGCAGAATTAGTTCAACTAGCCGTTTGGACATTCTAACACTTGATGACTGAAGTACCAATTTTGTGTACAAAGAGGTTTTTCAATTAAAGTAAATATTATCAGTTACGAATAATACTCGTGAGCAAAGCCGCGGGAGACTGCTAGTTAACTATAAGAAAGAATGGATTTAGTTCTTAAGATTTTATGAATTTTTAAAATAGTAGTCAGTTATATATTTATTTATATTTATTTCTTCGCAAGAGTTTAATGCTGAAAGGGGGAAGGTGTGAATGAATATGCAATGCTTTGTTACACCATTTCTTAATAGATGTAAATTATGTGTCAATACACACTTACACAGTGACTATATTTTTGCAAAAGGATATTATAAAACAAATATATTTAACTTGGAATTTGTTTTTAATTCTTTTAATTACTAGTGTATTATGCTGATGACAATGAAATCAGACAAGTAAACATTTGGGCAAGCACAACCAGTGTTGCACTATAACCACCAATGTCACAAGTGTTTATATATTGTGTTGGTGCAACAGTTACCAATGTTAATTTTAATAAATTTTTATAACTTATAGTAAAATTTGGTTTCATTGTAAATATTCAAAAATTGTTCAATTTCATAAACATGCGTATAAAAAATGTTAATATTTGTAGAAAAATGTTATAATAATCCACGACACACTATAATTTCAATTACCAAGATGAATTAAACTTTTATTATACGTGTGATAGATAACTTACGTTACCAGTCAGAATTAGGTCTACAAGAAATAATATTATTCAATTATGATAATAACCACTGGTGTATCATATTCAAATAGACCATTTACTATGAAATAACGTATTAATGTTGGAAAATCTTACAATTTATGAATCTTAAAATATTGTTTTGTTAAATTATTTTGATTTTCAAGACTAAATAAATTAAATTTTTGATTCTAACAATCTGATTTTGAAAAGAGCTACGTTCTAATATTTAATTATATGTGGCATTATAAACCTGAATCAATTTCTGTTTAATTTGGGCAGGCTTTGTCAACGTCTACGAGAGTTGTTTCATCATAATTAGCCATATGGCCTTGGCCTAACTATTGTTCTTTAACTTAGTTATGCCTAACAATTTTTCCCTCTAAAATGGTATTTATCGTCTTACCCATACGTTCATACTATTTAGGCCCGTTATATAGTGACATGGAACCGTCAGCCCATGGAAACGCAAGACAACTACGCATGCATTCTGTCAGCTCGTTTGAGTTCGGCATTGCCCATCTCTCTTACGTTGGCGGATGTGTATCCGTGTCCACTTGCGTCGTACTGTAGAACGAACTCGGAGTGTCTTACGTTTTCATTTCGAGGATATGTTTACGCTTGTGTGTCACTGTAGAGCAGGTGTAAGGAGTCCAGGTTGCCTGTTGGTTAACTTCCATCTAACAATCCCGTTAATATAAAAGGAATATCACTACTAATATTTTCAAAATAGTTCATCTTAATTACAGCATGTATTTTCTCACCTTCCCTTTGTATCTAAAAAGGTAAAAACAATTTAGTTTTAAAGTCGTTTACTGTATACATGAATGTTATTCTACACAAATGTAATAAAAACGTTAATAGAGACGAGCTCAACACTTTGCTCATATCTAAAACTAGCTTGCCTTCTGACAATCGTTCGAATATCGCCATCTAGTGCTCTGTACTTTGCCACAACAGTATTCCAAGTCACTCTCTACACAGCACTGTATAAAACTGATATAAACCTGACCGTGACATAACTAGGCAGACATTTATCATATACGATAATTGCTACCTCGTGAGTACCGCAAAATTTCAAGCAAAGAAAAATAATCACAATAAACGGAAATACATAGGTAATATAATTTCAAACTCTCAAGTTATAATGTCAACGTTGAACTAAATGCAGTAACGGCCTAAGAATTCGTATAATTGTTATAATCTTAAAATTTTACTTTTATCGTGAACGATCTATACCCTGCAATAATTTTCTTGAGAGAAATGGTGGGTTAACAAATAGTATGTAATGTTGTGCAAACATCTTTGTTTCAGTTAAAATAACATATCGCAAATAATTATTTCTTATGAGCTTGTTGCAGGTTATTGTTTATATTTTAATCTATGTGAGGAACTTATATTAATCTACTGCCCTTGGCCTATTTAGGACACGTGTTACGAACAAAAATTACAAGAAAATATTTCTGCTGTAATAAGTATATGTATTTATCGAAATGTAACATCAGATTTGCCAAAAGTAAGTACTGTTATAATTTTATAGCCTTTTTACAGCAGAGATAAGTCATTACTGATCCCTTCATTACTGTCCCCACATAACTTTCCCTACATTTACAACAGCATGAGCACAGTAACAACTAGTTTTAAGAACATTAACGATAGAAGATAAATATCCAATTTAGTCAACAAATTGTGATTGTTTATTGTATTACAAAATAGCTTAACCCACAATAAGTTTAAAACAAACATAAAAGTAATTTTTAGTAATCGTTAGGTAATGAAGTTTAAATCACTGAGTGGATCAGTGACTAATTTGTAATGAACATACGTGTATCAACACTTAACTTCCTAGACAGTAGTTACAAGTAAAGTAAAGCTTTGGCAGAAATATCTCAGTTGCTTTGCTGTGAACTGTGGAGTTCCCATTCTAATTATAGAACTCTTTATTCTGAATTTATTGGTGGGGGAATCCTAACTGTTGTCAGGGGAAAATGCTAGACATGTGGATTTCTGGTTCTGAAGCCAGTTTACAGTTGAACCGTTATATTTCAATATTATCATTAGCGATAGGCATATTGTACGTAGCATCTTCAATAGTTATATGCACGCATTATTCCATTGAATGACCCAGCAATAATTGAACAACTAATTAAAATTGGTTGTTTAAATAACTGACAATTCTTAACTAATTAAAGTATGTGAAAATTTTGTTCTACATAAGGGGAGTGATTGTGAGCGGTGCTGTAATAACTGTATCGCGTCTTGGCTTATATTTTATTTTAGTTTTTCGCAATGAGTAAGCCGATATTATGAAAAATAAGGAAGCAATGCTGGAATAAAAGTGTATGAGAAAAGTTAAAAAAAAAATGTATCAAGCAGCGTATGCAGTAAAACGGGAAAAACAAATACCCAAATTAAAAAGTAAAAGCAAAACAAAATAAGATACCATATAAATATAATGATATTGTGAACAGTGATCCAATTCTGTATGATTGACAGTTGCGTACGGTACGGTGCATTTATTTTGGAACACATTAAATTCAGAATCCGAAGCAAAGCATTTCAGAAAAAAATAATTAAATAAAGAAATCAATTTCACAAAACTTATTAGACTACACAATGAAAGGTTAACTTAATAGTGAAAGTATGTACAACTATGTTGTTGATACATGAACATGAGAGTCTTACGTGCACTGAAAAAAGGCGAGTTAAAAAAAACGGACTGATTGAGTGAAAGTAATACAGAGAGAAAAGTAACGCAGAGAGAAAAAATGAAAAACAATCTTGAACAAGACAAGAAAATTCTAAAGGAAGATAAAGATGACTACAAAAAGTAAAAAGAAGGGAGTCTCTAAAGATTCCAAAGGTAAGTTAGTGATAACAAAAAATCAAAGGAGGAAATGTAAGATCAACACTCAAAAAATAGAAAAAAAAAACAGTAAGTACAGAGACTATAAATTATAAACTACTAATTTATCATTGGAAATGATAAGTAAAGAAAGAGGTAAATACAAAGATAAAACCATGGAAGTGCTGCATCAGTGTGTTCAAACTTAAATCACAGTTTAAAAAAGAATAAACCAAACTGAAAAATATGAAATATTATTACTAAAGATTGTTGAAAAACATTTCAGTACACACAAAGTCATCTCCGTCCTCATAGGAATAATGTATCTTAGAGAAGGGCTCCAATGAAGTATGTAGGTCACATGTGTTTATAGCTGCAGTGCAGAAACTAATACCAGATAAACCTAGGGAAAATTTAAATGAAAATCAGAATAAAAGCACTGTGAAAGTTCTTGCTTCAGAAATTCTAAAAAAAAAAAAAAATTGACACAGCATGTTCAGCTATTTATCTTACTTCACAGACAGGGAGAAACTAAGGAAGCACACGCTTTGAAACTAAAACAAAAAATCCTTATATATAATGACTGAAACAAAGAGTATAGTGTAGACTATGGCATTTCTTGAAGTGACGATAACAGTGAAATGACACCTGGGAGGAGAGATTCTGTTACACTGAAAAAGTGCACCAAACAGAAGAGTTATTTGAAAGACACATTAAGTAATTTGCAAACGTAGTTGACAGAATCCAAATTTAAAAATTAGATAATCGAAATTTTACAAGTGTAAACCCTTCTGAGTTATTCGGCCAAAAGTTTCTTCACGTGACACATTACGTGTAAAAGGCATGCCAACTTTAAATTCTCAGTTATGCTTATGATACTAAATCAACTAAAATAATTTAATAATAAATTATAAAACATTAAATGTAAGATTGATTATATATATTTTTCAGACAAATGTGAAAAATGTTTTAACAAAGCCAGTCAATTCTAACAATAAATTTTCAGTTAGACGCTGTTTTTACAAAATAAATTACATTTTAAGTGGCCTTTTCATTATAAATAGTCAGTACATTTCAAAATAATTTGTGCATATATTTAACCAATATTCAAAAAATTAAATTTTCGTTGTTTTACATGACAACGTGAGAAGTTATAAGAAGGCATCAAAGCTACCAATTTTTATTTTCATTTGATAGATTACCGCCGTCCGCCTGCACGTTTCTTTTGTCATATACCGAAAGTAAAGAAGCGCAATACAGAAACGTCTAAAATGTTGTTGATAATGTCCTCTCTACAGTGTTTGTTATTCCTTGTGTCTAGCTTATAGTCACGTGTGCTCAGGATTCTCCAGTGGCGCTTCTCTCTTCCTAGTCGTGTACCCGTAGCGTCCGGACACGATTCTCATCGACACCAATATATATTTATTTAATTTCTTTATTTAATTCGACTTGTTTTTACATGTCACAAAATTTAGGCAGAATTTTCTTGCCTACCACTTAATGACAGTGGTTACAACTTTTAAGATCATCAAAGTGCATTATTCAATAAGCAAAGGACAGTTTTAAAATTTTGCAAAACATAAAATACATTGCGGAACACATATACAAAAATGAAAAAAACTTTACAGAAGTCGTTCACAATTCAATCACGCACACATTCACACCTAAGTAACGAAAGTGAAATTATCCACTGATCACACTGCACTATCAAAATAAGCGTTCATACTTTTTAAAAGGGTTCGTGTTTAAATGTGGGGTGAAACAACATTTGTTCTACATGTTTCTCCAGTGCATTCCAGAAGACGCGCGCTGCTGAAACTGTGAAATATTTTTAATCAGCACTAGTGCGATGCGTAGGTATGAGCAGAGACATAGTGGATTTCGAGCGGGTACCAATTTTATTTAGGGGAGAGTAATTAAAATTTGGTTGTTAAATAGGAATGAGATTTAAAATAAAAAACCCTTCTTAGGAGTAGAAGGCAATGAAATGTGCGCCTGTTTTATAGTCGTTGCCGCGACATTATAAAACTTTGAGATACAATCACGTGTTTTAAGTTTAAAAATATAACGTACACATGTATTTGGAATATTCTGCAATCTAATTGCTTGTTCGTCAGCAAGGTCGCTGTAAACCACATCACAATAGTCAAACAGCGGAAAAATGAGTGCCTGGACATGATATTTTTCAATGCGCAAGGGGAATTGATATTTTAGGAATTTTAGTGAGTGAAGGGTGGCCAGCGCCTTCCTACATGTGCTAACTACGTGTAGAGACCAATTTAAAGTGACGTTCAAAATGAGTCCTAGGTTTTTCACGGAGGATATCAACTAGATTTTCGCATTGCCAATACTAGTTTTTGGTAAATTCGGCAGTAAATTTTTCGGTAACGTCTAATTACTGACAATCAACATGGCCTGAGACTTTAGATTAATTGACACTCCATTTTCAGCAGACCAGTTAAGGACAGCCTCCAGGTCAATATTAAATTCAGCAACGACTCTATCGTATAAGTTGTAGGGAATGACGAATACATTTGTAAATCGTCAGCATAAAGATAGTGCCGGGTGTATTTATGTGAGTTTGATATGTCGTTTATATATAATGTGAACAAAACTGGACCAAGCCCCGAGCTTTTTGGCACACCAGATTTGACAGCTGACCAATAAGATTTTAAATTGACAGAGATGACACTTTGACACATACCTGACAAATAAGACTTGAACCAAGCGACTGCATTTGTGGAGAAATTACAATTACTTTGAAGTTTAGCAAGCATATCATCGTGATCAACATTGTCAAAGGCTTTGCTAAAGTCTAGGAGAAGTGTAACATTTTTTTATATCAGTGGCACGTCTTAAGTCGTATATTATTTTCACAAGTGCAGTATTACTCTTCCATGACCCTCATGAAAACCCGATTGGTACTTATTAATGAGTTGATGCCTTTCAGCTAAAATTTGCTGCAAAACTAAATATAAAAGTATTTTATAAAGCATGGGTATAAAATAAGTAAGCACATACTTTGAGCCATTGATATATATATATATATATATATATATATATATATATATATATATATATATATATATATATATATATATATATATATATATATATATACAACACTCATTTAGATCCGTGGCCACATGGAAAAATATGTGAATATGTGGCATAATACCGAAAACTACGGTTACTGTAATATAAATTTGTTGGTTATATGCCTTTATTTGTGCAACCTTACGTTCTCTTAAACATAAACTATGACAGCTTATTCAATGAGAGTTTTAACGAACTAACGTTATTAAGAGGCAACCTATAAAAAGTGCTCTGAAGTTTATGTATGGGCAAATATACGTGTAGAATGATGACGTTTTTTTTTTCCATGCCTTGTGCGATGTGGCTAAAAATCGTAGAAAATAACCGGCGCACAGCGATTTAAAAAACATGAACAGACAGGAAATACGTACATAGGCCTACTTGTGATTTAGACTACTCTTTCCCAGAGAATAAAATTTTCAGTAAAAGATTTGAGGCTGCTTGCTGATAAGAATCTCAGACGTGACTTGTCTTGTAATATGTAGCCTACTGTCGAACGACGACACTTCTTCGAACACGTTTTAAACCAGATTCCGTTCGGCCAACTGACGACCTGCTAGGTTTGCGGCTCAAATGGTCCGTTTCATTACATTGCTTTTGCGCTGTTTTTACGCAAAGATCTCATAATTACCTTCTTACCATATTGTCACACTATTGGTAAGAATTTTACAGGGACGACCTCCTGATAATAACCATTGTTTGCGTATTGACTGTAACTTACACGTGACAGTGCATTCGCTTTATTGGTTGTGAGCACCCTATACTGAAGCCAGTAGAATTCGTGCGAAGTAGTGTCGCGTCGAACAAAGTGTGCTCCCCCGTGCCATAGTTCACTCTCGCTTTTATTCACTCAATGTAAACCAAATTTTACCTAACAGTACCACACGTCAATTTTTAATTAAAATTAATTACACCTTATTGTGCATCGACATGGTGACATCAGTACATATGTTTGGAAGGGGAAAGGTAACCAAAATGCTTCTAAAGTGGCACACAGTCTTCATACCTCCAGTTTTGTTCTTGGATTCTAGTGCTTGTATCCTAGTAGGCTACTTGACTGAAGAGTTCGTCGCTCCCGTCTCCGAAACTGTGTACGTGCGTGTGTTGGGTACGTAATTAAAGTAAATAAAAATGTAGTTAGTAAACTTCTCAGTGACAAAGGTCATCCATCATGTATCACCGACCCGCACCACATCCAGCGTAGAGAGGAGAGAAGAAAAGTTCGATGAACTGAAGGTTCGTAGATGTGACATAGACCAGAATTTTAAAGTTATTTTTTATTCTGTAATGCTACACAAATATTGACGTAGAAATATATAATTATGAAGCAAAAGTGGAGTAAAGAAAATTTTAAAACAGTTATATGCAATTATATCTAAAACAAAGATGGACAATTGTTTGTTGAACTTTGCACGCAATAATAACACAATTTTAATTCAATTTTAATAGAGTAATTTCACTTTATTTTCGCTTTATTTCTTGGAAATTGTATATTAACTTCTTGTAAATAGCGTTGGTGAAGACAACGTAACATTTTGCACATTTTGTCCTTAATGCTTTATGAACATGGCGAAGGAAATGCAGCAAAACTAAGAGAACTGAAAAGTAAATTTAATTAAATTAATTTGCTGTTTACCAGAAAGAAATGCAAGTCGGGTTGCTGCTTCCTTTCAACTCTGGAGATGTGAACCACGCTTTATTACCTGGTCTTTGGACATTGTTTCTTGCTAAAGCCATGAAAAATCCTGAAAGCATAAACATAATTCAAATGTACATAAAATAAACATAATATCAAGGCAGTGTAAGTATGCGTATTTTAATACGAATAAATTAATCTTATCATTGTATCTTATTTTCAATTTTGTCAAAACTACATAAAACTATATAAATGGTCGTCTGTCATAATATTTTTATTTACTTACATATGTTTAAACTTGTCTAACAGAAACAACGCTCTCTGACTTCTCTCACATATTTTGTAACAGTTGCTCAGATTTCACACTTAACATGTTTCTTCCATTAGTCTGTGCCACCTCAGTCTTGCAATTAATGTACCAACTTCAACAAAATTATTTCAATTCATAAAAGCGCGATATTTCAAACTCCTGAAAATTTTTTATGATGCCAACAGAGCTCTGACTTCAAGCTTGCAGCCACATACTTCCACAGGAAAGGTTTTTAAAAATGGTGTGCTATAATACTATCTTGTTTCGTAAAACGTACATTTTGACGTAACTGTTACACACAAACTTTATATATTACCTCAATGTTGCAATATTTCTTAATAAATATCACATGCAAAATTTTCTTAATAAATGTTCCCAATTTGATATCGTTTGTTGCAAGCCACTTACTGAATTTCTCGTATAATTTACAGCATTTTCTTCACGATAATTCGTTACCTCCATGTTGGTTGCATTTCCGTATGTTTTACTTACTTTAATATCCTATACTAAACAAGAATGTTAAGCTGAATTATTACAACCATTTGTATTAACTGCACTGCCTGTAAGAATCCCCTAGTGACAAAATACTGTAAGGTTTTGTGAAGACGCTTATAGCTTGAAATACTCCCAAGCAGTGTACCTCCCAGTCGCAGATGATCAAAATATCGAAAGGCATCTCTTTTTTTTTTACTAAGCGTCACGACAGTCAAATCCCTAATAAACATTTCGACAGATTTTTGTGTCCGAGTTAAACATAGAATTCGGCAACACTCGAACAGAAACGCGCTGCTGGTGTGATGAAAAGAAAGCCAAAATCACAGATCTCAACACAAAAGTAATTAGTGCAACACACGAAGAGGAGAACATTTCTCTGCTGGAAGATTGTAAGAAGCTAAAAGATGAAAAAACACTCCACCTTATGAAAACTAACAGTTTCTACAAAAATAAAATAGTTGCCAAATAAAAGCTTTACAATCCTCTGCTGTAGAAGTGTTGAGGGCATTGCTATTGACTTTGATAAAAATCTCCCTACACCAACCATAACCTCAAGTAATATATCTGAAGTACTGTACTGTTGTAGACATAAGCTATTGCAATATTATTTGTATATACGTGTAGCTGGTTTCACCTTTGTAATGACGCTTTTTTAAGGTAACTTAGTCTTAGATTTGAAAGCTGCCTGTGTATTGTACCTCTTACTTCCCTTTCTTACCATTTCTGAAAGATCCTGGACAAATGGGATAACTAGGGTTCCTGCAGGTTTTTCAATATTGTTTTTTGTAGATTAACGAGATGTGTGGGTTTTTTCATGTGTTTCATGTTACTTATGGGGCACCCGTTTCCTAGAAGTAGCAATCACAAATAATCAAATCATACAGCTAAAAATAACTAGCTACATGGAATGCCTTTAGCATGAAAAACAAACCTGTAGTACTTCACGACTTTCTGCGAAGATACGATATTTAAATAATACCTGTTATGGAAACTCATCTCCAGAAAATCCGACAAATTTCTACTTCAAGGCTACATCATCCATCTGCGTGAAAGACTACCACAACCTCCAGCTCAGGACAACCAAGATAAACCAGTTAAAGGACGAGGCTTAGCCCCAGCTATTCACAGCCTCATTACACACAAACTGTTACCATTACTGGACCTGTGAAACATAGACGCTATAACCAACTTCCTCACTATCAAGCAGGAACAGTACGCATTGATAGCTATGTATGCACCATCCAGGAAAAACAATTGAGCCAAGCAACCTAACAGTGTTCACTAAAATCTCCCAAAAAATTATTACAATAAAATATATTTTCATGCAAAACACCCAGAATGGAAATGCATAGGCACCACAACAAATAGACGTAACTTGTATAGACACCAAGAACACTCCCAGTGTATAGTGTGTGTTCCATATGAGCCTACTCATTATCCAGCGGATGCTAACAATTCTCCAGACATCCTAGATTTAACAATACACCGACATACACATTTCATAAACGAATTGGATGTTGAACATGAACTAAATTCTGACCATATGCCAGTTATAGTCACTTTAGACGATGTACACACCCAAACTAAACAAGCTATCTTAACTCCAAACTACCACAAATTAAAATGGAGTAAATTTAATAAACAACTGAACCAAAATATTATTCAACTGCAGAAAACCACCACAAAACAAAATCTTGACGACAATGCCCAACACATCACTGCAAGTATACAAGCAGCCATCAATGCCACAGTTCAACTATAGCAACACAAACAACCACTCGAAGTCTACCTTTCAGAACATATTGTTGCATGCTACCCTGGCAATGAGCATATTGTGTAATCCTGGGGGACAGCTTGAGTCGACCAGTGATGTCATGGGTTTTCACAGCTTTATGTCGCAACTCCCGAGAGACATTATTGGGATTCCTCGGTGACGCCAATGCATATACGTTACTACCAACAGGTGCGACCGAGATAATGTATATTTTTAGACCTCTGATCATCATATCATGTCATCGATTGACATCACCATAGGAACCGTATAAAAGCCTCGGAAGTGCACAATATGAGTCTAGTATTGTGCAGTCAGTCTGGAGTCTGGAGTCGGAAATCTGAAGATGATCAGTATGAGTATGTAGTTAGAACCGTGAGTGGTGTGAGGCAGCGCCCTTAGGGGCGGCATTGCCACTGGGGAGGTGACGGGCGTCATGAGACGTGACGGACCGAGAGGAGACACTGACGGCGGCGCAGAGATGAAGATGACCCAGCACCTTGGGGGCGGTATCAAGATTGCGTCGAGGCTGATGTAACATCAGCGGAGCTGATGAGGTGTAGCGTCTCGAGGATGGCAACACGGTGGTGGTGGTCGGCGGCATCGACGGCGTGTGACACCAGCAGACTGAGGGAAGGACGAACAACACTTGCTGTGTGGTTTTGGAGTGCTACAGAGGCGGTGAGTTGTGGAGAACAACACTGACGGTGTTGTGACGAGGAGGGCAGTAACTGGCTACTTGAGGAGACTGTCTACCTGGTGATTCAAGTGAAGGAGTGCCTCGAGAGTTCGCTATTGGTCCTGCTCGGAGGAGGTGCAGAGAGGCTGGTGACGACATCTTGGTGATGTCAGGAAGGCGTCTTGGTGACGTCGGAGTCTACTGCGAGGTTACAGGCCCATACATTCGGAGCAGTACTGGGTGAGACAAGAGGGATTCTGCTGCGGGTCGACAGGTGAAGAAGGAAGTGCGCGAGGGGAGTCGAACCGAAGACCTCAAGAGTGAAGACAGTGGTGCACTCTGGGTGCTGCACAGTGCAAGGTGAACCATCACCACTGCGGACTGTTAAGGTTGCCACTTTTTAAATGATTGTTGATTAGAAATATGACTAAACTTTTTTTGTGATTTGTAGTCTTTAATTAATTGTAAATATTCGTGTGCTTTAATTGTTAAAGTTAGTTAACGTTTCTGTGGCACAGTACTACTTGTGTTCATAACTAATTGTGTTGTGAGAGTTATAGTTGATTGCTGTTTTGTGTTTTTTGTAGCTTTTGGAGCTATTAAATTCAGTACTTAATATAACTCTTTTATTTATAATTATAAGATCTCTATTCCAAAAGAACTCATGAGAATTGTCCATAATTCAGTTTTTGCTTAAGCTTGTAACAATATTAAGACTCTTAACACCAGACGAAATCATACAAGATATATTTGGCAAAATCTTAAGCTCCAGCAGTATAAGGAAGAATACAATGTCATTCAACATGAAACACATGAGCAGTAGGATGCATACTCAGCCACTATCTGGGATCAAAACCTGCAGAGCTCAAAACTTCCGACAATTCACTATGGCGAACAAATAAACTTACATATTCATCTATTGCTATACCGACATTACTAGACAATGACACACTCCACAGGAAAAGGCAGACTTATTGGCAACTACACTTGAAGCAGCATTTGCATCCAACACACATCTTCCAACTCCGTTTTTCACTGCGAGAATAGATCAGTAGATTGATCACTTCTCTGTGAGTCCCACGCACTTCTAATCAACCTAAAATGATTTCAAAGAGGTGCACACCAATATTCGTAAATTTAATCTAAATAAAGCTCCAGGAGACAATAGCATTCAAGCAAAAATACTTAAACAACTGGAACCTCCCACAATTAGATCAATCATTACCTGCATAAATTGTATTTTTTTTACCAAATCATGGCCTACATGATCGAAAATAGCCAAAGTATTCCTTTTTTAAAACATGGCAAAACCATTTTTTGCCACAAAACTACAATATTAATCTCCAGGACTGATATATCCACACGACATGATACCCCCCGCAACACAAATTTCTGCACCCAACTCCCAGGGACGAAATCGCATTTGTGTTAAATCAAAGCTGGTGTCCCTAACGGGAGTAATCTAGATCCCACTTTCTTCAATGTATAAGTTCACGATCTTCCAAAAGTGTGTCGAGCTCACATAGTCTTCTATGCAGGTGACACTATCTTTGGGTGTTCTGCACGAGCATGTCTAGCCATACATAACACACAAGAAGCCTGATAACTATTCCAACAATGGTGTACTGACTGGCGCACAGTAGTCAACATGACTAAATCAGAAGCAACAATTTTAGATGACACAATCTTCTGCAGAACATCCAAGAACTGCAACTATTTGGAGAACCAGTTAAATATACCAAGTGTGTCAAATACCTAGGTGCTTAATAAACATCAACGGCAAACTATGCACACAAAATGGGGTACAGTCCGCAAAGCATGCCTCAGAACGACCCTCACATTTGCAGCTCATATATGGAGATACACAGCACAATGCCACATATGTAAATGTAAGTTGCCCAAAGTAAAGCCATTCAAAGAACTGCACATGTACCTCGGTACGTACCCACCACTTCACTACACAAGGAACTGAACATACGAACCATACATGAGTACACAAAGCAACTTACAGAAAGCTTCTACGAAAACCTGGTAGAACACCAAAACCCATTTATTCAGTCAATTCGGCAATACGACCCTAATCACCTCTGGAAATACAAGAAGCCCAAAAGCTAGTGCCGAAATTTCCATTAAACTCACCAAAATTTGACCAAAACCCGCAAGTAAACATAACAACATAGTGCACATATCCTCGAAGGACACTAATCACAGTGCCTTGTTGTATTGCTTCTAAATGTATATAAACCTTATCCTTATTCAGTGTCATTAATTGAGGTTTTACATCACAGTGATCTTAGTTGCGACCTATTACCTTTTGTGACGTCGCCAACCTGGCGGTGATCCTAGGAAGTAACATACACTCTAACGAAACATTCCATTGGGTAATTGGAACAGTGTACGAAATGCTTTTTACGATTACATTTAACGAGATGTAAGGAATTGAGCTCTACCATGGTAAGAAAGCGTTTCCGGACACATGTCCATATCACATATTTTCTTTCTTTGTGTGTGTGGAATGTTTCCTGAAAGTTTGGCCGTACCTTTTTGTAATAACCCTTATATAATTATAAACTTCTAAGTATTATTTAACCACACACTTAAAAGATGCTAACCACAGTGCATTGTCCAGCCTCACTTCAATGTAAGGACTGATTGTAAATAATTTGATAATAACTGAAACCATTAACAGTTCCTGTAAAATTGTTAATGTATGTTCCTCACAAGCACACAATTGTATTTAAGACTCCTACATCACTCCTCTGACTTTCTACAGATGTGTATCTGACCTAATTGTTAATGTGTAAATGCACACAGTAATATGACACTTTTGCATTGACTTCAGCAGGAGCTCCAGTGACTGATAAATAGCCAGTCACCATGAACTTCATGACGACAACATCAGGTGCCACCCGCAAAGCTAAATACCTAGCGCTAACGTAAGGTCTCTCCAACTCTGACCCAGCTGGAGGGAGTTTCATTAATAAACCTAATCCAACTTCTTTTCCCCTTCAGGACATCGGGAGACTAATTTTTTCAAACACCAGCAATAGGTTTTCTCCAGTGTTGACGCTGGTTTACAGTTGCTACCCCAAAGAGTTAATTTCAACCAGGCCACCGAGATAAATGCCACCTCTGTGGTCTAGATCCCAGTGCTAGACGCACCATGGACCATGCAGCTTCCCTCCTGCCTCAGAATATAGGCGGGAGGTTAATGGTCACAATTTTTACAAGCGCAACGATTAGCGTTCAGCCGATTCGGGTAGAATGTATTAATATCCTCCCCTTAAATAACCCCCATTATCGGGAGGTCCTAATAAGCCAACTGGCTGGTCAGGGATCACCATATGCTGTGAGAAGAGGCAGTTTTCACTTTTACTTCACCTGAAAACGGGAGCAGATGTCTGCTACCGAAACGTCGTCGAAAGTCAGTCTTAAGAAAGCTACTATGTTCTTTTTTGTCTTCATCATTGTGTCTTATAGTCTAGGGTCTGTGACGTCGTCGTTGTTATCCTGTCTTGTGTTCAACATTGTCTTTGTCTCAGTATTGTCAGTGCTGTCTTAATTGTGGTGTCCTGAGTTTTTACAGAATACTAGGTTTGTCTTACGACTTTAATTTTTTGATGTTTGTTTTATTTTTCTGTATGTGTTGTTGACTAATTCCTTATGGGACCTTTCATGTTCAGTTGTTATTGGTTTACGAATGTGTTGAATACAGTCAAACCAGGATTGTTTTCAAATTTTTTCGTTTTTCGTTTTTTTTAATCTCGCATGGCATATGTCCACAACAGGACAATACGATAACCTCAAGTGAAGTTCACTTCAAAAGACCACTGTCTTTATATATTTTCAATGTACATGTTCTACCGAGTGGTATCTCAGTCATGCAAACCTACGTCGAGACAGTTGCCAAGAAGGGTCCGCACGATGTTTAATCAAAGTTGCACAATTTGTTTGTGTTTCATTAAATTTTTCTTCTGAATCCATACAAATGTATGGGTACAAACCTTTTTTTATAACTAAGTCTAAGTGTTCATTTGAAAAATATTTTGAAATTTTTCGAAATTTTTCCTTAGTTAGATTTTTAGAAAGTGCATCAGTGCTAGAAGCCATAAACTTAAATGAATCAATAAATCTTAATTTTACGCCATCGTCTACATGTTTTGAAAAATAAATATATTTTTCTTCATTATTTGAATTTAATTCAATTCTATTTTAATTTCAGAATTTTCCGAAATCAGTTATATATTTTATAAATATATCAGTGTATTGACCTGATAAATTTTAAATACAAACATGAACAAAATTTGGTCTACCTAACTAATACTAAGAAATGGTTTTTATAAATATGACTGTGTTGTGTTGTATAGTCATTTTGTTCTTTTTTGTTTATGAAATCATTGGTTATTATCCGTCCGTATATTTCAAATATATTTTTGTATTCTTCCATTAAACTTTTAACAAAAACACTAAATGCATTTTTATTTGTATAATATACTTGGTGTTTTACGTGTTTTGGTACGCCTTTGTATACGAATTAGTCGGATTTGGCTCACAAGTTTTATTTAATAAACATTCGAAATCTGCATATATAGTAAATGACAATTTTAAAGAATGTTTTTAAATTAGTATTTCTATTTTAACACATTAATGTTCTTTACAATTTGTTCGTGATTTTTTAATTTAAACAGAAGGAAAATTTAGTATACTCATCTGACACAAATCAATTAAGTATTATGGTGTTTTCAAAGCTGTAACCCAATTAGCCTAGAAATATCTTTAATCCAACAATAGTGATCATTATTTAAATTTTTAATATTTGCAAGAATAATATATTTATTAGTATTATTTTTTTGTAAAAACTAGTGGATAAAATATATACTCGATTTTATTTCTTTCTTCTTTTTGTTGGTATGCATAAATATGAAAAGAAATATCAGTTATCCTTTCTCATAAATTAATTTTATCTAGCAGCATTGGAAACTCAAAATATTTAAAAGCATCGTTAAATTCGTTCTCACTTTTTATATTTATTAACTCTTTAAGGGTATTTTTCTACAGGATAAAGAGCTGATAAAACGCTCCATAAAAACTGATGATCATTATTTTTAACATTTATAATTGCTTTTTTATTTTTATTTTATTTTTTGGAAAATCAACATAAGATCCTCCTTTAATGGACAATATTTATTCGTTCTTTTCTCCAGCTCATATATTTCGTCAAATACCCATTGAGGTCTTTCTTTTTAAAATATTTCCATTTCAGCCAAAATTTCGGAAGCAGCACTTTTATAATAATCTTATAAATCATTTGTTTTTAAAATAATTTAATTTTTAGTTTTAAAATAAGCGTCGTGATATTTTTCATTAGTTAATAAACCCCTTGCAAATTGAGCGTTAAGTTTTAAATTTACTTATAATCTCTTATGTCGCTTTTAGTTCTTTATCTATTTTGCTGATTACAATTTTTGTTATAAATTTTTACGAAATATTGTTGGATCTATATCATTAAATTAAATTCTAATGCCATAATTTTTTTTATATATTTTCAACTGCTGTTTCTTTTTTTATATCACTTAATCATAATTAATGTCATTACATTTATTTTTATTTTATCAGCTGCTTCTATATGTTTTTGTTGGCTTCATGATTTTTAAAATTATTGGATTGTCTTTTCAACATACTATGTGTGTGTGTGTATATATATATATATATATATATACACATATATATATAAATATAACTACAGTTTTTCACGTTTAGTTATTGGTTTATTTTTAAATTAATTTTTCGGTTTATCTTTTTTTAACTATTCAGTCAAGCCTTCTATGAATTCTAGTGTTTTCATAACATTTTTGTTCTATATTTTGTAATCAATTTGAAAATTTTCGCGTTTAACTAATTTATAATTGTTACGGTTTTTAGCTGCTAAATGTTTTCTAAACGAGGTTTACAATAATTGTCATAAATAAATCACATCTTGAATTTCAAAAATATAAAAACAATAAATACGGCGTAGCCTGCTTGTGTATTTCTTGTAAAACTATTCAGAATGCAAAATTCTTAGAAAAAAATACAAGGTTCTTTATGTGGAAAATATATTACAAAAGCAGGTATGAAAAATCATTTAGATACAAAATACTTCATCCTTATAAGTTAATAAAATATTTCACTACATAAAAATTTCTGTACGTAAAATTGTTAAGTCTCACTCTGAGTTTTCATAATATAAAATTATGAACCACGGTATAAGTTATATTTGTTATCCTTGTAGAAAAAATTGTAATGCTCAGATGCTAGAAGAAGTATTATATTCTTTATGTGGTAGTAGAAAAAATTGTAATGCTACGATGCTAGAAAATGTGTCATGCTCTTTATGTGGTAAATAAATTTCAAAAGCTGCAATGAAAGAACATTTAAACCATAATTACATAAATAATTAATATAGTAAAAATATAGAAAACACAAGTAAAACATTAATAAAAAACATATTTTTCTTCGAATCTAATTAAATTGTATTCCATGGTCAAATGTTTTCATTCCTTCATATCGATACCCTCATGAGAAAACCTCATAACTCAATTTTTTTTATTTAGATTTTCGTTTTATTTTTACACTCTACCCCGAAAAAAATGCCTTATCAACAGCAAAAAGCACGCATCTCCAGTTATGTTTTTCAAAATTGTAAAAACAAATATCCGAACTCTCGCAAATCCATTGTTGGATTGTAAGAAGCGAAAAACTCTCTCTCTCTCCTGCAAAAAAAACTGATTTTGGAGATACGGGGTTTTCACATGTATCTCCAGATATGTTTTTAAAAATATTACAGCAAAAATTAGAGCTCACGAGGCTTTATTGTTGGATTGTAACCAGCAAAAGACTCCCTCTCCTGTTAAAAATAGATTTTGGAGTAACGAGGGTTTCACATGAGGGTATCGATATATAATATTTATAGATCCACTATAAATATCACTTAAATCTTTATTTCTTAATTTTTGGACATATATGTTTGGTAAAAATACTTTCATTTCTGCTATTTCTAATAAAACTCGACGTCAGAATTATGTGTCTATTATTTTAGCTTCATCTATTAAATACGGTTTATTTATTGTAAGCTCAGAAATGTTGGTAAATTCTTTTTGCCATCTAATACATTCAGTGGTACTTCAGTTTTTTACTCACAAGTTGTATTGTCTTGAATTTATAATGAAAATATATTCTTTGTATTTTAAAAAAATAAAATTTTCATTTTTAAAACGACTATTATTTAAATATATTATTTTATATTTTTAAAATAAACAATATTTTTTCATTACATTTGGGGGGGATGATGATTTTTGGTAAGAAAATTTTTTAAAAATTGTATTGAATGTGAAATTTTTTGTCGGTAAGAAGCCTGTTAAAATATAAAAATGTAACTGAAACGGTTTTTTCCTTTACATATATAAAAACGTCGCATAAATCCTGTAAAAAAAGTTTAATTTTAGTTGGACAGAAAATCTTGAAGCTAAAGTTTTTACTGTCTAGGGACTGAAAAATCTTTTTACCGTTGTTGAACTAAATAAAATTTTGTGACACCAAAAGGGTGCTTGCGCTAGAACGAACTAAAGCTATCTACTGCGAATAATTTTGATCTTTTATTTGTGGCATTGAAAAACCAGGAATAATAGCTCAACCAGATATCAAATCTTTAATTTCAAGACGTAAGTTAAATAGTCCCGTATAAATACCGATCGAGTTTGTCGTGGCTAGTAGAAGAATTGCTGTAAGTTCATCTTCTAACAGACCTAACTCGCAAGCGCATGGCTGGATATGTTACTACACATACGGCTTCAGTCACGGAGCCCGAGTTACGAGACAAAACCACACATCAACCCCGACGCGACAGGGTGATGTTTTATCAAAGAAGCACAATTTTATTAAGACACATTTTGACACTGACGTTGAAAGCCTCACGTGTTTGCTGGTTCATGAGCAGGACAAAATAAAAATCACTCAATAACTCAGTTCTTGTCCTATGTAATGTTTGGACTGGAGAGGTTTGATATAGTTACTGTTACTCGCCCGATGCGTGTACATTCATTCATTGAGCCAGATATAAATATAGGGTTAATCTGCAAGCATGTAAATACTGAAACTCCTGATGATTGGATACAAATGACTGAAAAAGTCACTGTCAAAAACCAAATCCAATCTTTGTATTCTAATTGGAACAACTAAAGTTTAAAGATTTGGAAAGTTTCCTATCTTGTTGGTAAGTAAGGCAAGTGGGTTTCACGACTCGTCGACAGCGAGGTCATTAAGACGGTGACACATTACTTCGTACAATGACAGGAACTGGGAGAGGAGTCAGCCATGGTCTTTATCAACGAACTATCCCAGCATTCATCTGAAGCGATTTCGGGAAAGCATGGAAAGCCGAAATCAGGATGGCCGGAGCCATTGAACCTGACTCCACACGAATACGAGTCCAACATGATACTGTTGCGCCACCTCGTTTGGTCCTATCTTCAAAGCCCTATTAGAAAGGTCAACCTTTTTCTGTGAAGCCAGTAAAGCAGCTACGATTTTCGCAGTCCAAAGCAAAAGTAGTTTAATACGTAGAAACCTACATTGGAACATTCTGCTCGGCACTCATAAAAGGTCATGTGAAGAAGCTGAATAAACAAAGCTACCAGCCAGAACTTCAGGGGCCAGATAATCTGTGCCATGCGCCTAGTCCTCTGTTCACAGAAACGTATCAAAACTTGAAAATCTTCATGAGGTTCTGTCCAAGAATTTCTACAGCCATCTTCTTGATGCTCATTCATCTGGCCAAGATTAAGAAAACCCTTATACTTATCAGTTGGTGTTGTGAAAACGTTCGTATGAAATTAATATCAATGTGATTGTTAAATAGTGAAATTTGTTATTTACAATATGTTCTTGCCACATGGAATTAATGTTATTTTTACACTAACGGTGCTTTTGTTAGTTCAAATAGCATTGGTTCCTTTTCGAACAGTGATTTAAAATTTATATAATTTTCACTTAAACTTATGTTTTTCAATATATGTTAGTGCTTCTTTCTCTTGAATGATGTTATTTGCCTTTACAGTGGTGTTATTTTCGTATTAATGTGATATGATAAAGATATATGTAATTACAATTATAAGCTAAACCAATCAAAGCCCACAAGGCTTCTCTCTTGTAATTCCAATATTAATGTGATGCCTAACGTTCTTATCCTGGATAAATTCGTCAACAAACCATCTAAATTGATTATAAAATTTGTTATTCATCAAATAAATATAAGTTTCATACTGTTCATCAAACTAAAAACAAGTATCGGACAAGTAGTTTATGCATATTTCATCAAAACATTAAAGGACTAGCAAATAAAACTGATGAATTATCTGTTTGTCTAAACAGTCTACATGGTGATTTATACTTGGATGTTGAAATTTTGTATGTTACAGAAACATTTCTAACAGAAGATTGGTGTAAAAAATTCTCATTCCCTCGTTACTCTATGCACTTCAATTACTATATATCATATATGTTCAGAGATAGTACTTTTATAATTGTAGAAAGTAACTACTTGTCAGGAAGAGGTATCAAACAATAGCTAAGAACATAATTTTGTTCTGTCTGTATTGTAACTAACATATGTATAGGTCATTTTCTTATGCACGTATAGAGCACCATCAGGCAATTCCAACGTATTTTATAACAAGTTATAGAGCGTCTTACGCTTATATTGCAGTACAGAGTTTTATTGGTTTTCGCTCTCTCTCTCTCTCTCTCTCTTCAACGCACGTTAACTACTATAAGCACTGTCCATGTTTCGGCGCGCAACGTTGCCAACAATCCACAAATTGCATGTTGTTGGAATCCTGTAGACCCTTCTTTTAAAACTAAAAAATAACTTTATCCTATGTTAATATTTACTTACTCATTGTTGATATTCATTTCAAAAAGCGAAGTTTATTTTATAACGGTAAATATTTTCATTAAAATTATACAAAAATTTAAAACTTCGTACATATGCCTCCTGTTAACTTGCTTATATAACAGAAAGAACCTTTATGCACTGCCGTTAAACTGTTCAACAATCTTCCAAGGTACCTGCAGGACATGTAATTTTCAAATATAAACATGTATAAAAAGCAAAGGAATTCCTTACACCCCATTATTTATGCTCAATCGAAGGATATTTATGTAACACATTAGCAAATATTTATACAATGGCGCAAAATTTTTGTCCAGTTTTTGTATGTGATTTTTTATGTGGTGTTTGTAACGAAGAATGCGAATGCAGGTCTATAAATGACGAGATCCTATTTAGACCAGAAGAGCATATGTTTATAGAAGTACAGTCTTATGTGTATGTATTAGTTCTTGCATAAAGTTATAAAATCTTTTATATTTTGCTGACATGGCTTGTCCAATATCTTTGTGCGAAAATGTACACAACGTTCTGACGGATTCAATAATTACACCACAGTTTACTATAATAAATCCAGGGGAAAATCAATATTCCCATCATTCCTTATTTAAGTAATTAACATTATTTCGATATTGAAACATAATGCTATTGTATTTTGTGAAGTACATTACAAGTATTCACTTACAACTAAAAATTACTTACATTCAGCCAAGTATGACCGATTGTGGGGTAATAGTGTTTCAAAGATTATTTTCTTTCTCCTGAATAATTCTAGTGTTTATAGTATGATGACTTTTTCCCCGCAGCTTTAATATATTTTTTGTAAATATGAATTTAATTAGACAATAATTTAATGTATAATTTCGAGTAAACAAAGAACAACACAAACGTATAAATGTTATGTCATAGGAAGATACATATTCAAATTTTTTGGGGGATTTTGACATACCTATACACTCCAGGCACACAGATCTACGTACTGCCAAGTGACTTGGAAGACTTGAATTTAATAGGCTGACTTTCACACAAATGCATACTAATTACCTTTTTCTGTGCCAAGCGTATGGTCTTGTGTAGACATTCGAGTCGCCTGGCCAGACACTCGGTCCCAATCCAAGTCATCTACATGTTCTCTGGATGCTGCGTTGCTCCAACCACATTCGTCAATTTCAAATGTGCAGTCGCCAGGAATCGTTGCTGCTATCTGGGGTGTTGCTGAAAATAATTATATGACTTTTCGTTAGTCTTGCGTAATAAACTAAAAAATTTTAATACGAAACACGTTATGCAAGTTACAACTATTAAAGTGATAGATTTATTTATGTATGTAGTAGAACGACTTTTAGGTTTTAAAAAAATGCATTCCTTTTTGATTGAAAGTATTCAATAACATTAACGAAAGTTTAAAGAAAATATAATTGAGGTAAATAAAAAATCTTATACAATAACCTGTACATTATTTTGGTTCCTTTTAACGGACGCTCTATTGCACCATTGCAGGAAAACAAACAGAATGTCCCTGAATAACGTTTAAGGCTCTTCGCCACGTTATAGGGGTGCGAAGTAAAATTATATAAAGCACTTAGGGCTGCATGGGTTATTCCCATGAATTGCCACACAAATTCTAAATATCTTACTTTTCTTACTAACATTGCTCTGCCCATTAAATTACAGGCGCAGGTTCAAATTCCGAGCAGTCCGAACATGAGTCTTGAATTACTTGTGTATGTGCGTTTATATGCTACCGTCCATTTTGGTCTTAACATGTTTTATAGAACACATTATTTTCATGGTTACTAAAGTGAACTACAGTGTGTCCAAAAAGATTTAACTCAAGCAGCGAGATTAAATATCCTTTTACAGTTGGGTCATCTATTTGTTTATTTTCTCTTTATAATAGTGTGCTTAGAAAGATCATTCAGTTGTTACAAAGTTTCTGATATCATCGTCGCTTCATTCATTCAAGTTTCGTAGATCTTTACGTAGACTATATTATTATCGCAGTTTAATGAATGGGATTATAAGCAAAATATTAGAAGCAAACTTTCTAAACAAGGCATATTTTAAAAAATCCGTACATGTTGAGTGATAATTATAGACTGACACCTTTTGGGAGGTGATTTCTGACAACAAAATATGACGAAGACAAATAGAGATTTATGACCTAAATTTATTATGAAAGGAGGTACGCGTCCTTAAAATAAGAGGTTTGAAAACGCTATTGTATGTGTAAATACGAAACTACGTGATATTAAGGACACATTTTTCGTATAAAATGTATGAGTACGAAACTGTTAAAAGTGTTTATTTACATTTTGTAAAATCATGTCTCTAACATTAGCAATATCGTTTGTCTACTTCACTGGCGCAGTGCTCTGCAGATTCCGTCAGTCGGCATTTAGGTCATGTAAATCGTGTCACACATTTACCAAACAACAACTGTATATTTGTCAATAATAATGACACACCATTAGCAAAAATACGAAAAATATATTTTAAATTACAGAAGGTTATTAGATGTACCAGTCTTAATAGAGCTATTGGTATGGTATGAATGTTCACAGATCGTGTTACACAGTTACTTAAAGAGGCGGCTTGGGATGTCAGCGCACAAACGCAACTGACAGTGTCATAGAACGAATTGTCAGGTTCTTCCCAACATGCTTGGTGTGTCCTGAAGTAAGTTTATCTATTTATTTAAATATATATTATGTAGTACTGTTATGCTCAGAAAGTCGCTAGATTTTAGCACCCACTGAACTAAAAGTAGGCTCCGAACCACATTGATTACCATAATCAGTGTCCTTCAGTGTCTACTAGGCGCTTGGCTCAAACCACTGATCCCTGTTTGCCAACATGAGCAAAATGCAATAGTGACGGCCGCCGAGAACCCTTAGAATTTAGCTGCTGGAGTCCATCATTCTCGCTTTAACTTCATGTAATCTTTCGTAAGAATTTCGTTCACAAGACAGTATTAATCACGCAACCAAACTAAATAAATTAACTTGGTTCGGAACACACCAAACATCTTGGGTATAATCTGATAATTCTTCCTACGACATAATCATTGTGCGCCGATATCCCAGGCCGCATATTTAAGCATTTGTGTAACACGATCTGTGAATATAAATACCGTACCAACTACTGTTTTAAGTTCATTACGTCTTATAAACTTATGTCTTTTGCAATGTTGTGATAATATTTTTGTTAATGATTTGTCATTATTATTTTCTGTATTATTTTCCGGTTGCTGCTTGGTGAAATTGTGATAACTGACAGAAATTACACTCCCCCAATACCAAATGAACAAATACGGAGAGCACTGTGCCAGTGTAGTTGACAAACCGCCTAGCATAGGTTACACAGGATGTAGAGCGATAGCAGTTATAATGAACGTTTGATGACCCCAAAATGTATTTCAACAAGAACCAATGCCTAAGAATGTCAAACAAAGACGACTTTTTTGTTTCTGTTAGCTATTTCTATCTTAATATATCAAAAAATTTTGATTAAAATACACGGTTACAACTTGTCTAACAATCACAATGATACCTTCTACGGATTTTATTAATAGTAGAAGAATGATTTTACATAATGAAATCAAACTTTTATAACAGCTTCGTTCACATAAACTTTATACGAACAATTTGGTCCCTAATATCATGTAGTTACATAATCATGTACACAAATGCATCCCGAATATCTTACTTTAAGTGTGCGTACCTACCTTTATTATAACTAAATGGCCGTAAGTCTGTATATGTTTCATCGTATTTTGTCGTC
Source organism: Medauroidea extradentata (assembly GCA_003012365.1). NCBI lineage: Eukaryota > Metazoa > Arthropoda > Insecta > Phasmatodea > Phasmatidae > Medauroidea > Medauroidea extradentata. The sequence goes on along the minus strand of PNEQ01063483.1, from coordinate 23,679 downwards.
AGGAATCACCTCATGTAAGGCGTTGGTTTAAGTCTCATCCTGTATAAATATAGACCTTTCTATTATTTGTACATGCGAGTGTAAAGATAGATTCGATTTAAAAAAAACTAAAGACATATTTACACTGTCAAGTTTCATCTCAGTATCACAAGATACGAGAATTCTCACTTTCTTCTGCAACTAGATAAGGTATAAATTATTGTTTGAAAGTTTGTACATTAATAATCGTGCAGTACATGACACGTATCATTATTCTAGGAAGTGGTAAAAGGTTATTCTTGGCTATTTCATTCAGAAGTATTTTCTTGGATACTTGCTCTTCTAACATGTACTGAATCAACTGCCCATTATTTTTTGGATTTCATGAAGGCGTCAAGATAGTTTGTTCGACCTCTTTAAAATTACACCTGCACTCAAGAAGGTATCCCAGGAGGTGACGTGTTATCTGGTTGATACACACAAAATATAAGCAAGAATATATAGAAATATAGAATTTAAAATTTTCTAAATAGTTGGGAATATCGTGAACGCTAAATGATGCCTAAAGGTAAGTTAAAGGTACAGAGTTACCTATACATTCTGACATAATATGCAAATGTTCTGAACACACATATTAAATGTCAATATACTAATGCTACAATTAATTTTCGTGAGGCAAAACATATATAAAAAAGCAATGAAATACAACGTAAACAAAGATAACAAGGTGTCAAGTGGCCAGTTTAAGCCAAGACGACTCTTGAGGTTACAGTTTGCATTACAAAAATCTCATTTTACATGTTTCAAAATAAGTGAATATGTGTCCATATCCAACACCGGTTTCAATTCAACAACTTTTACACAACCTATACAATTATTATTAGTCCTCAAACAAACATGCGGGACAAGTACAATGTCACAGAACTTTATATTCAGTACTTTACAATGCAATATATTAAATATATTTTTTACGAAGCAGGTCAGCCCTCTGTATGAGCCACAAATAAACAGTTCAAACAACGTATCTAATGCATTACAATGAGCAATATCTACTCAGCAGCCAACTAGACCCTAAAATATTCCACGCAGGTCACTGGCATAACTCCCCAAGCTATAGCAATTTTACTATGCCTTTACGAACGTAAAAATTTTCCGCGTCTCAAGATGTTTTGTGCACGTATTGCAATTTATTAAGAATTCACTACAGACTGAATACATACCAGAGCTCCGAACGCTACATGCATTTACAAAGTGTGTTATACAATTCAATATCTACCAAAATGCTATTCTCCTCAGTGGCGTTACTCGTATCCATGCTCCATGCTACTGACTTTCAATCTCAACCCCAAGTATTATCGGACTGTTCTATCGTGTCAAATTCCTTGATATTATTTTAGGACACCATCAAATTCTTTTCGTAACTCTACAGGTTATCGATAAGCAACAGTTTCATTGTCCGAATTTCTTTGGTGTCAGTTCGGTAACATATAAATTAGTTTTTCCTGAATTACTTTGGGCGCATGACTAGGTGGACTGATTTCCTTGTAGTAATTCAGGCAATTTTTTCTTCTGTCACAGAATTTTTTTTCTTAATTTTTGTAACAAATGCCTGTAATATTATGGGTAATGTATTTAAATTGTAAGCTGGACTAGCACCCTAAGGGAAACTAAATGGAACTTGTGATACCAGCTAACATCTCTTATTAATGTCCACCTCCTGAATACTGACAGCGCAGTCTGAATTGTACAATTTATACAATAAAATAAAGGAGAAAATAATACCATCAATGTTAGATACTATGTATTTTATTAATCCTTATCTGATGACACCATTTCCAACCGAGCCGAGTGCATTTAAGCATCGCACTTACACGCTTGTGCTGCTGAAGAGTTAAAGATGAAATGAATACCCAAAACTGATATCAACTTCCTCAACTTTAATAATGTAAATTTTAAACTAGAACAAAAATATGTATAAATCTAAACTATAATTTTAGAATGTATATTTGTAAACTGCACAAAATACTTGAAATCATAAGCAGAATAACAATTAATTTATATAGCCAAAATTAATTTTATCCAACCCATTTTACCTCTTGCTCCAAGCACCATTTCTATAATATAATATGGAACTTACACTTCCGAAAACTTTATTTTGAAACGATAATTATTTTTTCAATTAAATAGTTGTAAAATAATAAACCACCTTGAGTTGATTTAAAGGAACTTAGAACTACGAAGAAATAATACTACAATAATAAGATCTTCAACGAAATACTATGTTACTAAACATCATAGGCTAAGCAAAGCTCACTTACTTGGACAGCTCCCAAGAGTTAAAGAAATGTCGTCTAATGCAATATCACCCAGATTGTTTTTACCTACTTCACCAGAGATAACAATCTGAAACAAAAAATTAAATTATTCGATAGTTAGTACTAAATACAATATTTCGTGAAATACAAACACTCGTTCGGTTAAGATGAATACATAATTTAACCAGACAACAACATTTGTTTCCTGGAACACGTGCGTGACAATTCATATAGGATGCATGGTAACAGTTAGTGTCATGTACGTTTTTAGCTACTTCTGTAACAATTTTGGTTAATAATTTTCCCTGGTCGATTTATATGAAAAACCCAGTCGACATTATTGTTTGACCTATGTAATTTAATACAAGGCACCTTACAAAGTAATATATGACTACGGAGTTTGATGAAATAGTGAATATTGGTTAGTAGTATAGTTTATTAGGCTTAGACCCATTAGCTAGGTGTCGGTCCGTGGTATAACCTGCATGTTTTGATGTCACTGCTCCTGGCGATTATTATTATTATTATTTTATTTTTTTTTTCGTTTTACACTTTTGACCAAAATATCCTTTTTAACGACAGCAATACTTTTTTTCTCAAACGTTACAAAAAAACTCAACATGAACCTTTAGCAATTCAATGTACGTAGATTATGCAGTTTTTAGTGTGTGTCTGAATAAGGCTGGGTAACGAGCATCAATATTTAAAACCAATAGATCATTGTTTTAGTTAAAATAATTTATAAAACACATTGATTTTATATTAATAGGAGGGAAGGAGATGTAACCTGTAAATCTTACGTAATACACACGTTTAAGTAAAATGTTATTTGTAACATTTTACTTAAACGTGTGTATTACGTAAGATTTACAGGTTACATCTCCTTCCCTCCTATTAATATAAAATCAATGTGTTTTATAAATTATTTTAACTAAAAATTTTTAAATTTATCACAATAAAATGCCAGTAATGGTAATTGCTTGGTTTCCTCTTCCCAACTCTTATGTTCTCAATTGGTTTATAATTAAATTATTTAAATATTTTAAGCTAGAAATGTTTAATAATTTTTTAAAAGTACTTACGTGCAAGCGGTCTAATCTTCGACACTGTTGCAAGCACACCACTAAATACATGGTTGAAATCCTCTGAACAGCATCGCTCTACTCAATGAACAGAGCTGTCTTTATTTAACCATCCAGTTTATACACAACACCCCCTTTTATAGAGACCGCCTTCTTCTCCATCCCTCATGCATCCAACCCTTGCACTCCAACCTTCAGCCCCTCACCCAATTCCCTCCAACCCCTAACACCCTACCCCTACCAAACCCCTTCACAACCCACTTCCACACTCCTATTAGTCCAGTCAACCTGTGTTTTTTAAAGGAAAAAAATTATATAAAGCTAATTTTTTCTCCATCAACTACTATCATATAGACAAGTGTCCAGCCAAAAGTCCCCACCCCTACCCCGCTTGCTTCCTCCCCCACCCCCTCTAAATATAAAAAATTCAGTTATTGATACTACAAGTGATTTCTCAGGAACCACGCATTGTAAAATCGCGAAAAATTTTTTCTAAATACCTCATAGCGTAGATATCACAAGATAATAGCTACATTTTATTTACTATTTGAAATAAGAACGTAAAAAATTCTAATCATCCTGAAAAATTAAATTTTAAGCTTAATGATTACGTTTTGTACTATAAGTATTGACGGAGAAAGAATTTACTAAAAATGCCTAAGCAAAGTTGAAAGGCACTTAAAAGAGCTTTAAAATGATGTACTGTGATACTTAACATACATAAAAAGACAGAGAAGTGGCTACCCATGCTGTATACTACAGGAAGTTGGGCATTTGCCTTATGAAGCAACTTGTAATCTAAAGAGAAAATGTGTGTGTGTATAAATAGTTAATGTTTTTCTCATCTACATCACATAGACAGTTGTCCAGTCAAATGCCCCTGCCACAACTCCGCTTGCATTCTTCCACCCCCCCCCCCACACGCCCCCCTCATCAGAATTTCACCATTCACCTTATACTTCTATGAACTGTTTCGCAGAAACTACGAGTTGTGAAATTTTTCAAACTCTCGTAATACTGTAGGGAACACAGGAAACACAAAAAATGATAATATTAAAATTTGAATAAAACTAGTGTCACCAAGTGTCGAGTATGACAGGGAAAATGCACTGAAGTCAAAATTGATGAAAGATATGAAAAACTTTAAAAAAATAGACGAAATGTAGTGACTAGTAATGCTCACTTCAAGCACAGGATGGCTAACATAAGCCAATTATATTTGCTACTTATCCGGAAATGATTAAGCTGACACCCACTAAATACAAAGTCTCAATGTAAGACATCATACATGCATATGCTTCTACCGATGACATAACATCGAGAGTGTGCATGCCTTGTTAGGTAATTGACAAGCTCTATTTTACAATCGAAACATTTGCTACTGTACCGGTAACTGTTTAGAAGTTTTATAATGCTTTTTATTGGAACAGATTTACATTTTATGTAACAATATTTCTACATAATACCACTATTAGTTATGTAATTACACCTTACCTTAAAGCAACGAAGTACATCCTATGCAGTTATGTCGTCGAGTGAAATGTTGAGATGATTGTCAACAGCTCAAGACAGTTCCTTGAACATCCATCTCGTCCTCATCAGGATCCTCTTCGTGTACTACAGCAACATTTTTGCAACATCCTCTACAAACACCACACAGTGCTGTACAGTCTAGGGGTGCTTTGACACAGCTGCAGTTGATCTTACATAACATCTTGCAGTTACAGGAGACCAACTTAACAACATCTTCAGGTGCTGGTGGTTTTTGTAAAATGACGAGGATAGAGTGTTTCGTTCGTAAGGATCCAGCCCCATTTCAGTGGGTTCATGTATTTATTTCCCAGCCATTTTTGAACCTGGTAGTAGGTTCTACATGAGTGTTGTTCAGCTGCAGCCGAGGTGGGAGGAAGAGACGCCATATTAAATTTTGATTTCAAAGACATACTTGCCACCGCTTTTAGGTACATCGAATATCTGCTTTCATCCAAACTATTGGAATTAGAGCAAGCACACAACCTGATAATGAAATCCTCTCCTGCTTCTTTAACCTCTTTGTCTGCTAACCATACTTGCATTGAATGTCATTATTTTTTTCCGTAGCTGTTCGGATTTCTGAAGCATTCGAAAAGATTGAAGTTTGCCTTTTCCATACAAGGCAGGAGTAGCCACAATGCATGGCTGGTCAGCTAATTTGCTTTGGTTAGCCTCATAGGCCTATCACAGAGCAGAGTAAAGAGCTGTCGGATTTCCAGGATTAACATTTATGAATGGTAAAGCTAGTACACATTATGTTTGAAAGTCCTTCCTGTCATCATAGCAGTTGTGCATGTATCCTGACTATCCAGTTAATGGTATTGCATCAAGAGCATAAGTGCTCAGCCACAAAAGATTTCGGGTAGACACAACAACCTATTCAGACATTTACTTTTAAATATTATGTACTGTAAATTATTTAAGACCACTATTTGTCCTTTTTACATATAAAAGAACTGGAATATCAGACGATCCTTCTAGATCGAAAGACTTTTCTCGTGGAACTCTGATGGAACTCGAAACAGCAGATTAAGGTGTTACACACTGTATTCCACCAATTGCATTATATGTATCCTTTCCATCTATAGTCCTTACATTGACGTCAATATTATCGAATACAAATTGGAAAAACTTTCCTTCCTCTATCTCTACTTTACTTGCTTTGAGCAGTGATAATAAATACACCTCTGTTTCGTAGTACGATGGGGTGAATCCCAAAGACGATCCTATTGTATTCAGATTCTTGGAACCATACTACCGAGACAAGTGCAACCCAAGGGCCGATAGGATAGGTGACTGGAAAGAGCGCGGTCTGCACAGATTTAGGATCATATGGTTTATCATTTACCTCTTCCTTTAAAAACATCCTGAGTTTCGTAGTACGATGGGGTGAATCCCAAAGACGATCCTATTGTATTCAGATTCTTGGAACCATACTACCGAGACAAGTGCAACCCAAGGGCCGATAGGATAGATGACTGGAAAGAGCGAGGTCTGCACAGTTTTAGGATCATATGGTTTATCATTTACCTCTTCCTTTAAAAACATCCTGAGTTTCGTTTGATGACTTTCTCCTTCTCTTTTTTAACTCATTTGTAAACAAATCCAGTAATCTAGGAACCACATTCAATCCACCTGTCCTTATGTCCTCTACACTAGGATAATATAAGTTGTATACTTCATTCTGGATTGCAGCAGTAGTCACTATTCTCCTATTTTCATCCTCAAGATCTTTACTTTTTTTCTGAGTACCATGTCAATGCTTCGTCAGCACTGGTTTTCGAAGAAACAATCGATGTTTTTTCCGTATATTTGTTACTACCACTCTATTGCCAAAATGATTAACTAATAAAGTTTTACAGTGTTTAACTTCATAAACTTTTTCAATGCCTGATAAATCCCTCATCAGTTGTATTAAATCTGAGATAAGATATTTACAGTCGTCACTTTCGTTAATGTAGGCGCATACCTTCAGAAATGCTTATTTCAGCTCCTAATCTGCAGGTCTACCACGTCCTACACAGAACTACTTGACGTTTGTGTTTTGTTTGAAAAGCTCGCATAGCAACCCGAATGGTAACGCCCCTCTGAGGCTACTAGATCCACAACAGATTCTGCCCTGGCCCTTACGATGTCACCCCAGTCATCATTTCGATTTCTGAATATTTAAGGATGGTATATTTTATATTTATTGTTAGAACAAGATTAACGGATTTTCTGTATTTCAGCGGTGTTTTACGAATAAATCTGGTTTCCATTCCACAGAACGAACAATTCTCTTTGAATTCGAAACTACTGATTTCAGATCTACGAATTGGTGGTAAAGTACTGCCTGCCGAAACAATTTCAATTGTTCTGTGCTTGCTAAGTAAGCTTTGATTGAGGTACTACGTGTGTATGTCTTGCGGTATTCTTTGTGCTTAGTAACCGACTCTTTGTGGCGAAATTGTATATGTAAGTTATCTCCCTTCCTAACACTTGAAGCTTTTCAGACCCTTTGAAGTCACACTTACAGGTCGCCCTGCTAACAACGGCTCGTTGCAAATAATGCAAGGCGTATTTACATCTTTCATTTCTTACAACAATAATAATTATTTATAGTCATATAGACCTCTCAACGGCAAAAAAATTGTGCAACATACCTTTGTAGATAGCTACAAACAAGCAACACACCGGCTCCAGATACACTGTCAGCACTTACACGACAGGAACAGTAGGTCTGGTAGCTGCATGTGACTCAACATCCAGCAGAGAACGTGGACGGTAGATTAGATTAGAAATTAAGAATGACCAGGGGTGACTGATACAGTTGCGTGCACACTCAACGAACACAGTCGCACAGGTCATAGAGGCAAAGACGATACGTCATGTAGTGTACAGCATTGGCGTCCACTTCTCTGCCTTTTTAAGGAATTAAAGTGTCACGTATAGCACTATCGTTTCAAAGCTATTTTAAAGGCCTTTCAACTTTGCTCAGGTACTTTTAAGAAATTCCTTCTCCGTTAATACTTACAGTACAAAATGTAATCATTATACTTTAAAAAAAATTTTTTTTTTCAAGGGGGTTAGAATTTTTTACGTTCTTATTTCGAATATTATATAAATGTAGCTATTATCTTGTGATCCCTATGCTATGAGGTATTAAGAAAAAAAAATTTCGCGATTTTACAACAGGTCGTTCCTGAGAAATCACATGTAGTAGTAATAGGTGAATTTTTTATATTTAGAGGGGGGTGGGGGAGGAAGCAAGTGGGGTAGGGGTGGGGACTTTTAGCTGGACAATTGTCGATATGATAGTAGTTGATGGAGAAAAAATTAGCTTTATATAATTTTTTCCTTTATTTGCTCTTTCACGGCACAGGTTGACTCTTGCAAAAATTTTCTAATATTTTTTTTTTTCAAATCAGCTCAGCCATAACACTGTAATTACCGATCAGGCATATTATCAAGCAGCAATTCTTATTTACATTACAACTATGCACCGGAGTGCCTTGTGTTTAATGGTGGACTTATGAACTGTCCAAGTTTCATCGTTGTGCGCGGCGTCGATCGGGTCTCCTTTTCTCCTTGTTTTACCAAATTAACTATTTGGTTCCCTTCTTCTTTACCCCTTCCCCATAACTCATGCGTAGCGGCGAACTCTGGCCAAGCTAGCGGGTGTGTGTGGTCAGGTCTTCCTACTTCCCTATCAACACTGTTCGGAGGCAGCTTGTTGTTCCTGAGGATTATGAAAGTGCGCTCCTGCATTTCAGTTAATTGTAGTCTGAAACCACCATGGCGTGTGGCGATCATGACTTATAAGTGATTGAAATTTTCCCTTTTTGTCTAGATTTCGTTTTACAGAAAATTTATGTCTCGGCTAAAAATATTTTGAAATGAAATTTGCTGTTTTGGATTTCTTGGTTAAGACCGTGGCAGCATGTATAGACCCGATGTTTTAGTGGACTGGGTGTGCCCATGCTGACATGTGTTCATTTACAGATTAATTCCACGTTTCAGCATTTTCAACGTGCTCTTGCACGTAATACAGTTTAGTGATTTTGGAGTAGCCAACAGACATGAGATACATTTATGATTTTTCAGTGATTAAAGCTTGTAGTTCCAAATGGTGCATTTTGCATTCACTAATAAATTCATTATTCTAACTTTTGTTATCTTGCGCGGCGCCTTAATTGTCAGTTGCAAAGATCTTGTTGAGTCTTAAATGAATATCTGTGGTGCACTTACATGTAATTATTTTGAAATGTTAACGCATTTTGTGACTTTAAAAGTTTGGATATATGTCAAGGTAACAGAACCTATATTGGTTAAATGTTCTATTTAAAAGCCTCGAGGCTTGAAGGTAATCATGATGCTGTCCGTTCAAATTGTGTGCAATCACGCTTGACATTTATAATATAATATGACATTGTTATTTTTGTTATACTGTTTTCACGTCCCCATATGCCATCATGTGTTACTCAAATTATCGTGCACTCTAAATCCTGTTTGTTCTTAGTACGTCATGTGACGTTTATATTATGCCTTACATTTGAAAGGTTTCTTTAAATCTTTAATGTTGCAATTTATTGACTTACTCTCAGCTTGTGAAAATATAATACTGACATTTTTAAAGCTGTTTGCAATGTTTATGAAAAATCTAATTACTTATTCGCTGTTATTTCTGGAAGGAGTTTAATAAGCTACATTAATTCTGATTTGTAAATGATTAATAGCACATTGGCTCCAACCTGAACATTCCATAGCCATGTTTCCTTCCTCAATACACATTGTTCGTGTACTATTATCGATGGTGCTCTCCATATCCTCTATGTCATAAAGTAGTGTATTCGATATCTCAATGCTTTCTTGCAATGTATGTATTTATATGTGTATAGTTTATTATAATAACACTCTAGCCATATATTATCCAATTTTGAAATGTTGTGTGTTTCTATATTAAATATACTTTTATACTGCCAAGCAATTAGTAAGTTTATTCGGTGTTTCTAACGAGTTTGCTGCAACGTAGGTATTCAGACTACCTATGAAAGCTGAATATTTTGTACAAATCAATTAGTATTACGCATATAAGCAACATTTTCTGTTGTAGTGTCTTTAACACCATACATCCTTACGTGGTTGTTATATGCATCTTGTCAGATTATGGCTTGACTCATTTATTTTATCAGGCCCATTGAACTCTTGACGACACTTGTTACAATCCAGAGTCAAATAAGCTTAATCAATCGCCTTCAAAATATATTTTATTTCTCTTACGTCATTTGGCATGGCAACTTTAACTGTTAGTTTTGTCACAGTATCAGCATGGGTAACTCGATAATGTCGAATTGTCCAAGCTGTTCTCAAGGGGAATGCCTGAAGTGGTTGGCGGTGTTGTAATTCCAGCACCACTCGATGTGCTAGTTTCAATAACATAAAGAATTTGTCCTAATGTCAAACCTCTTGATTAGCTGGTATTGTATAAGTTGTATAGGTCATTCGGAATAAAGTGAGCACTAAAGATTTAACCTTTGAATAAAATCACTAGCCGTTACTACATATTGGTCAAGAATAACAATAGTTACATTTTTGTTTGTATGGTAGGTAACGAATCATTGCATGCAGTTACGTGTATTTTCTTATTTTAATACAGCATTAGTGAAACTACATCAAATGTAATCGACCACTCTGTATACCATATGCTTTAAAATATTTATTTATGCTCTTATGGACATACCCACTGACTGTGTAATTTTGCTTGATTAGCGTCACCACAAAGTGATGCAACCGCCTGCTGAATTCAAAACAGCCGTTGACACATGCTGCTAACGCTCAAGTCACAGACGTAGTTCAAACTTTCTCCGACAGGTGGCATCAGAGTTAGGTTTTCGCCGCTTCGGCTTAGCTCGCTTGAAGTGTGTTTGTCCGTTGTGTAATAAACATGGGTTTCTGATGAACACATTCATAAACAGTTACTTCTAATACTTTTGAATATCAATGATAATCTGTTATGTTGTACGATCGCAAACCTGAGCATGTGGAAATAGAAAGTAACATTAATTTTTTCTGTTCCACACATCAAGAAAAATTGCGTCGTCGTCGTTCATGGCAGTATGCTTGAATTGCGTGTGTCGTGTGTGTATATGGTGGCGGATTTGAATTACAAATTAATATGCTACGCATGTATTTACGAGATAAGTAACGGCAACAGTGTGTGTCGTAACCAATCAGAGTCGATGAAGAGAAAACAGTATTATACAACGTTAACTCGCAGGTATTTATAACTAAGATTATTGCAGATAACATTTATCCGAGTAGTATAATGTAAATGTAAACATTGTACAAGCCTATGCAAATAAAAGCACGTGGCAAAATTTATGTTTACACGCCGCGGAAAGATATAAACTTGCGGAAAATATAAAAAAATCAGTGCTTTTTTGAGTGTTTACTTTATCCCGAATCACCTATAGACGAATAGTTGGATTTTCGCAAATCATTAACAATAGCACGAAAATACATCACTTTACATCTTTATTCAATGCTTGCTGCTGGCATTTGCCAATTGTAACACTCTAAACAATCAGGTTACCAATTATAAAAAATATACTATACAGTGACTTAAAAATACATACTCGACTTAACATCAACCAATTCACAACATCTTCCCTTCTCAAAATTAGACTACAACTCTATGATACAATTCACCATCCATGACGCAGAACGTACATTACACTACGTGTGTAGGTGTAAATACATTTTCTTTCATGTTAAAAAAATATTGAAATTTGACTGGTTTATTTAGGATTCTGTTCTTCCCGGCTTTTTAACGTAGTCTTTAGAGGTGCCATTAATTATCTCAATGTCACTGTATTTTGCCTCATTCACATCTAGGCTCTGGTTATCACATTGGTTCTTAGCAAGTTGACTTGGTTTTTACGTTTTTGTTCATGCCCTGCTCGTAATTTCTAAATGCTCTCCATGTAAAAATATTTTGATTACACGAGAGTTATAAGGAATAATTTTCCAGAGTCTCATCAAACTCAGTACTCCTATACCACTTTGTTAACATGACATTTTAATATTTAGTTTATGCTGTCTTTATATTTGTGACAATTTCAACTTTTTATAGTACGAGATATCTGAATAACCGTTTTCCAGACTTTCATCAAGCTTCTGCGACATTAGTTTCACATATTTTGTTTAAACTGTGTTCAGTTTTAAGAACTATTGTCCTTAGAATTTTTATTTATCACATTAAGTATGTGAGTATATTAAAATATTCTGACTCCACACTTTTAGCTCTAAGTAAGACAATTTTAATAATTAAAGTCATTTGTTTATGTTGTGTTTAGTAATATCTGTCTTCCAATTTGATTATTACTCGATATAAATACATACCTTGTAATACATGGATGTCAATAACTACATGACCGATAGAAAGTAAATGTAATATTTAGACTGTACACTTTACTATCGAACTATTCTTTATTGTTGTATAGGTCCACAAGACAGCACGAGAATACATTAATATATTTGTATTTAATATTTATAGATGTACATAAACAAATTTAACTTTAAGCGCTAATTTGCATCCACGTTGGGAAAAGTAGGCTTATTAGTTATGCTGGATTTTTTTTTAGTTTTCACAATTTTATGTACGTGCGCCATGCTTTTAGAAAACTACAACATGTGATATAGTTATCTAAAATCATGATGCAAATATCCACCCAAGTAAAGTTAAAAATAATATCTAGGCTTAGTTGAGTAAATTTGGCAACCAATTTGGTTTTCTAGCTATTTAACAGATTTTATTTTAGAGAAATATTAATAGATTTTATAAACACATAACATCCCTAAGTAATTTCGGCATCGCTGCCACCGGTATAGGCAGAACCGCCCTCCTGTACCTGATTCCGAAGGCTTTCCAGGAGACACCTTACATATCTTTATGCTGGGAGGGTCATCGCTTCTCCCAGTCAGTTCCAGACGTCCAGGACAATCCATAGACATTCAGCCATAGCAATGAGCTGACAGGGTAGTTGAATACCACTTACAGACGGAGATAATGATCCTTTCAATCGCGGTGGAAGTTAGTGAAAACCCACTCACCTAACAACGGAAATAACTATAGGTTAGCTGTAGGGAACCACCTTGCTGAGGACGAGGCTACCCAACCTCTACGCTTCGTGGACGAGTTCTATTAAGGCGGACCAGACTAGTGATGCAATAACTCACCCTGTAAGTCTTCTCCTAAGCAGGAGTTCATAAACCACTACCATTCAAAGTCCGACCCGTGATCGGCTCAGCACAAGACTGGGACTTCACACCGATTCCCTGAGTAACTGCGAAACACCATGCATCTGAGTTTTCACCCGAGTAGGTGTCCACCTTCTAGGGCTCCAGAACCCCTTCCCCAAATCAACATTACTCTAGATCCTTAACGCAGAAAACTACTGCGTACATCAAAGGGGACATGCAATCTGTTCGTAGGTTGCACAGCAGGTTGGGGCTTCGCTTCCGTACCAGCTTCTGGAAACTGGCCTAAGAGAACTTGCCGTGGAGCTTTCCCTCGTATACAAGGGGGGCCACCACTTGCCCGGTCTTCGTCCTCACCCCGTTAGCCGTGGTTCATCACCTCCATTACCAGCCCTAACCACGAGGAGGTAGAGATTAACGTGAATGCGAGAGACTGCATATTCGAATCATACCCCCTACAGGTTTTGATGGTGGCAGTGGTGTAGGGAAGGCTGGACAGGGCACAGTTGACATCTCGCATCGCCTGCACCCAGGATCCACCGAAGTTTTCCATGTGATTGGGGGACGCTGTTACTAGGTGGGGGGCCGACCCCAAAACCCCGCAGTATCGTTCGTGAATACGCCGTACTTCCCACGCCGCGTACTTCCCCTTACACACACTTAAGAGCCGGTTACCAAACACCTCAGTCCCACCACCATCACGCCCCTCAGGGCCATCCACAAGTATAGTCTAAATAGTTACAATATGTTTTGAAATACTTTATTTCTTCACTTTATTCGCTGAACTACAAAAACAAAGCGGACCATGCTCCCCTCTGTCTATTGTTTTTGCGATAATTATTTTTTAAAGCCTAAAGGAGAGCAGAAATAACAATATGTTTGGCAGTTTAGTTTAAAATTTTGTTTTTTGGTAACATTTAATTTTTCCAAGTCGTGAAAATAAACGGTATTGTCTAACAAATCAATTAAGAAGAATTTCGTTGATTACATAATTGTCTGAAACTAAGTGTTAAGTGTCTTGAAACAATTAGCCACAATGGAGAAAACCATTGTAAACAAAACAGGCGAACAGATTTGTGAGATCTATTCTTATATAAGCTTAAAACAAACTTATCGCGAAAACAAAGATACAGGGGAACATAGCCTTAAATACAATTCTGAGTCTGAAATCTAAATATTTTTCCAAATCGTCTGAACCAAGCCTAAGGTTTTTTTTTCAACTTTACTTGGGTGGATTTTACAACACGTTTTTATAAAACTGCATCACAGGTTGCTTTTTTCTGGGCGCTCAGTGAAAGAACAAGACAATTCCTTGGCTAAAGAGACACTTTTTGCCTCCATACCAGGTGTTGTATTATTATCACGGCAACAGTTGTACGAGTATTTCTGGCAAACGTCGCGTTCTAGGAGCTTGCAACAAAGATGACCTTTTTTGTTTGCTACGGTGTACTGTTTGAAATGTTCAAAATACCTTACGGCAAAGTAATTTAAGCAATATGAGGGTGTCTAAAAATGTTATTTTTATGAAAAGCGAAGGTTTAAAGGCTCGAATTTTTACATATTAAATATCTCAATGATACTTAAAATCAGTCACAGTATCGTAGTTCAACTCCAAAAAGCTTTTCTATATTTGAACAAAATGCTATTTTTAAACAAGTTTTTCAAGGGCTATCACTCACTTAATATTCCATTGTCTTTAAAGTGCCCCATATAATGAATATTGGATTACTTTTTTTTTTTAACGGGAATCACCTCCCGAAGTTAGAGCAGTTAACTTCCTTACTGCTTCTATACGTATTCATATATCATATGTATATATATCATATATATGTATATGTATATATATATATATATATATATATATATATATATATATATATATATATATATATATATATATATATATATATATATATATATATATATATATATATATATATATATATATATATATATATATATATATATATATATATATATAATACACTAAGCAATGCTACAGCTTCGAGTAATTTTAAATTTCAGATGACTTGGTGGGTGAAGTTCATATAGTCCTGACGTCAGTCTCAAACTAACATTTCATGACGTTTATGAATAATTTATTTGGGTGTTTTACGTGTCCTCGAACATTACTTGGCCTTAGTAAAGGTACATGGGGAATGGGTATATGGATGGGTTTCGACCTGGGCCTGTTTTAAGGAACGATCCCAGCATTCGCCTCAAATGACTCCGAAAAATCCTGGAGAACGTAAATCTGGATGGCCGGAGCCGGAAATCGATCACGTGTCCTCCCGAATGCGAGACGAGTGTTTTACCACTGCTTAACCACACTCGGGGGTGCCGAAAAATTAAACCCATATCCTTCATCACAGGCCCGTATATGTTTAAGTCACTGACTAGTTTGTGGTTCCTAGATTTTTTAAATCTTATAATTAGTTTCCAGACAAAAATAATAAAAACGAAAAAAAATTCCTTTCACAAGGTGCTCTAAAAATAAATTTTTAATGTTGTTAAGCTATTCATAAGGGTAGAAGGTATCTACCAGCGTTCGCTGTTTGTTTGTCAGCCGTGCTAACACAAAGCAATATTTTGAGAATTGTAAGTTTACGTAGATCAGTTTTCAGTTTGCGAGAAAATTAATATTTTTGAAATTTAATTTTTAAAAGTTTATAACTCACACAATAATATAGTTACATACAAAGCATTCTGTATATTTTCTGCTTATTTTTCACAAAGTGTGGTAAAGTAAGTGGGAATTACATCTCGACGACAGCGAGGCCTGTAGAAACGGTGATACATAACTTGGTACAATGGAAGAAGCTGGGAGAGGAGTCGGCCATGGCCTTTGTCAAGAAACCATCCGAACATTTGCCTTAAGTGATTTCGGGAAACCATTGTTATGAATGCCAAAAACCTCGCCTGGAGGACAGGCTAACGTCGACAGTGCTATTAGCTCAATAGTTAAACAAGACAAAGGTCTCAGCGATTCTCCCCACCTACACTGAAATGTAGCAATAAGTCTCAATATATTGGGGGAATCGCGGTCTGTCTTCTTCAAGCCTTCCAGCTATCACGAGCTCGCTAATATGGTTCTGTGTCGAGACCCATGACGTTCCGCCGTCCGTCGTTAACCGAACCGTCCATCATCAGCCTCCGGCATCATGCTAACGGTGAGGTCTAAGGTGTCTAAAGGGTCATTCATCATAGAGTAGAACATAATCTCAATTAACTAAACAGCTGGTCCTCTCATATCTCAATTATGTAGTATAACAGTGTAGTAATCTGTAATGTAAGCTATGTAGAGTAAATCTACCGTATTTAGATAACATATTTAATTGATTACCTTCACAGTAAGCATTATCCAATTAACTAGTTTCAGTACATGTGCCTACCTCTGAATACAGCCACCCAACCACTTTAACTATTGTGTAAAACAGTTTAAACTATTGTTTTATAACACCAAGGAAAACCAAAATCAGGATGGCCGGAGTCGGGGATCGAACCCGGGTCCTCCCGAATGCGAGTCCAACGTGTTAGCGTTGCACCATCTAGCTCGGTTTTTTTCACAAGGAATCACCCCCGAAGTTTGTACCCATATCTTAGAAACACACCATACATGATCGAAAAATTACTCTGCAGTCAAGCAAATTAAGAATATAAAAAAATTGTTCGACTAATTACGGCTTAAATATACGTTAAAAGCTAAACTGCAGTTATTTTATTGTAGCGCAAGGTAAATCAAATTTATACTATAGTAAGAAATTTAACATTTTTCTTCTCATAATTTCATAAGAGCGAAAAATAAAATAATTCAATATGGCGACTGATACCGAGCCTTATGTCAGATATGGGCCTTTTTCAATTCCAATCTAGGTTGGGTTATGTATGACAATCTCGAATACCTGCTTTTTAATTTTATCCCAACTTTTCTTATGTTTTAAGTAAAATTGTATGTACACTACTCTTACAACATTTTGTATTCCACTGTTTGTCTGTCAGTTTTTAATGATAATATTTATGTTTACTCTTTTGTACAAGTGAAAAAAAAGTAAAATTTTTATTTATCTTTAAAAATTATTTATTTAGTTAACTTTTAAAGTCGCTCTTTGCACATTGCTGCAACCCTTCGAAATAAAGTTACTATTTTTTTCGTCTACTTCCTTATAAATTGGTCAATTTGTAATGCACTATCAGCTTTACCGAAATTAAGAATAATTATTACAAAATTTCTTAATAACGAAAAGTTTCAACATCACTTTAGACTAAATGTAGGCTTGATAAGTCACTTTCGTTAATCAATTCCCTTTTCAACTCACATATCGTCTTGAGATATACATAATTATAACATTATTTATCGCGATGAAATTTTATAGCGCGTATCAGATTTAATAACAGGATTGATATAAAAAATATATATATCTCGCTTCATATCTGGATACATCCGGATTCTCTGACGTTTTTCCGAATTTGTCAGGATTTATTAAGATTCGTAATAGGACTCATATAAATAACCATCAGGATTAGTATAATTACCTATGCCAGAATACATATCAAAATGCATCAGATTTTATATTTAACTTAATCGTGAATCATTTCAGGAAAAATCGGGATTAATATAGGTATTAATAAGAGTTTTATCTGGCATCACTTTAGGTTTAGCAATTTTCATTCATGTAAGGATTTATCGGGATTTATATCAGAATTCACCTGTGATAGGTCATAAGGAATGGGACTTCAACTTCCAATACGTTGAGGGTCATTTTACGATCACTAGTCACAGAAAAATAACAATTAACGTTTTTTAAATTAAATTCTCTTTTCCCATGACCTGCCACAATATGGATTCACCACATTGTTCCATGTCATTATTTTGACACCAGGGACATGTATGATTTCATAATCGGGATTCAATTCACAATACGTGTCTGTAATCAAGTGTAAATATAATTCCGGTTTTCCGTCCTTGTATAGGCTATTGCTATTACTCCACATTGACCTTCATTTTCTTTAGTGCTAAATATTTCGATATTAAGCGCTGAAATTTGTCTCCACTTCGCTACATAAACATACTTTCAAATGTAAACTGGCCTTTCTTTGTTTCTTTTTTTACATTTTTTCTAAGGAAAGCTATTTGTAAACTAAACAAAATTGCAATTAAATAAATTTCTAATAATTAACTACAGATTTAAAGTATTAGCAAAAACAAAAAAAAAATTAAAAAATAACTACACAGTCACTTACAGATTTAAATAATTAATAATAGGCGAACAATTTATGAAACTATGAAAGAAATGGGTAACTTCATTTAAATAAGAGCAAGGCAAAACTAATTCTCGATAATGACCTAAATATTTCGACATTCAACAGTAGCAGAATAATTAGCTGGCTATTCCGCATGCTAAAACAAACTAAATTTCTCCTTATAATCGTGTAAGTAACATATCACATTAAAAAATGTAAAAGTTGAAGAAATGTTCGAATTTATCATTAGGGTGTGTGTAAATGTTGCGTCGGTGTAAAAAAATTCAAATCATTACAAAAAAAAAATAATTATCAAGTTATGTAAAATTGTAAGTTTAGTATTTAAATAAGGTTTTCAGTAATTTATAAAAACTTACTTTGAAATGCAGAGGTTTTTTAATGTAGTTTTGTCAAACCAATACTTAATATTGAGTTATATAGGATGTAACAAAAGGTACGACCAAACTTTCAAAGACATTCCACACACACAAAGAAAGAAAATATGTGATATGGACATATGTCCGGAAACGCTTGGTTACCATGGTAGAGCTCAATACCTTACATCTCGTTAAGTGTCATCGTAAATAACACTTTGTACAGAAAATGTCCCAAATACCCAATGGATTGGTTCTTTACAATGTACTTTACTTCCTAGGTTCACCGCCAGGTGGGCCACTTGACGGAAGGTAATCTGCACAGCATTGCTTGTGTTGACACGCCACGCATTGCTGTACAGTCGTAGCACTAAGCACATTGCATCACTCGCTTATTGTTCATCACGTAACTGTTTTGCAGGCAGTGCAATGTTTACAAATGCGAAGTTGGCAGATGCCCATTTGATGTACAGATTAGCACAGGGTAATAGCCGTGGCGCAGTACGTTTGTATCGAGACAGATTTCCACTTCAAAGGTGCCCCGACAGGAAGACGTTTGAAGCAATTGATCGGCGTCTTAGCGACCATGGAATATTCCAGCGTATTACTCGCGACAGGGGATGACCTAGAACGACGAGGACACCTGTAGTGGAAGAGGCCATTCTTCGTGCAGTGGACGACAACCCTACTGTCAGCGTCAGAGAAGTTGCTGCTACACAAGTTAACGTTGATCACGTAACTGCATGGGGAGTGCTACATGTGAACCTGCTGTATCCCTACCATGTGCAGCGTGTCCAGGCACTAATGGCAGCTGATTGGCCTCAAAGTGTACACTTTTGTGAATGGTACAGTCAACAATGTGTCGATCCTCATTTTAGTGTCAACAAGCTTTTTACGGATGGTGCTTCATTTCAACGAGGTCAGTTTGTAAATTTTCACAATTAGCATGTATGGGCTTACGAGAATCCCGACGCGATTGTGGAATCACGCCATCAACACAGATTTTCTATGAACGTTTGGGCCTGATTTGTTGGCGACGTCTTGGTTGGGCCTCATGTTCTTCCACCTAGGCTCAACGGAGCACGTTATCATGATTTCTTACTGAATACTCTACCTGTGCTGCTAGAATATTTGCCTTTACACGTACGACTCAACATGTACTTCATGCACGATGGAGCCCCTACACATTTCAGTCGCATTTTTGTACACTGCTCACTAACAGATTCGGTGACCGATGGATTAGTAGAGGTGGACCAATTACTTGGCCTCCACGCTCTACCGACCTCAACCCTCTGGACTTTTATTTATGGGGGCATTTGTAAGCTCATGTCTACGCAACCCCAGTACAGGACGCAGAGAGTCTTCGAGCCCGTATCGTGGAAGGCTGTGATACAATACGCCATACTCCAGGGATACATCAGTGCATCAGGGATTCCATGCGGCGGAGGGTAGTTGCATGTATCCTCGCTTACGGAAGTAATTTTGAAAATTTCATATAAGAAAGTGTGTTACGTAATGCTGGTACTGTCTGTTTCTGTGTGATCCAAGTCCATCATTTCATGTGAGTTGAAGAGACGCAATGCAGTCACGAATACCTTCCGCCTAGTCGCCCACCTGGCGGTGATCCTAGGAAGTAACGTACGTTCTAACGAAACATTCCATTGAGCAATTGGAACAGTGTTTGTACGAAATGTTTTTTTACGATGACATTTAACGAGATGTAAGGAGTTGAGCTCTAACATGGTAACTAACTTTTCTCGGACATATGTCAATATCAGATATTTTCTTTCTTTGTGGGTGTGCAAAGTTTCCTGAAAGTTTGGCCATAGGGCCTACCTTTTTTGTAACATCCTGTATCATTGTTACAGTCATAACTTCCTAATAATGTATGTGCCACAATTTTTAATTTATTTTCATTCATACATCTCGTAAAATTACTGTTTGCGAGCATGCTTGTATTATATGAACGGAATTCGCAATTCAAATTGCGAAGAATACACATGTAACAACAAATTATTAAAATTAAAACAATCTTTATACTAGTAATATTCATGTAACAAAATTAATTACAGAATATACATTGTTTACATTTTTATTTGCTGATGTCATTAACTTGAGATGAAATAAATCTGGAAATACTTAAAATCCAATGAAAGTACACCTTACTATGTTAAAGTAAACTATTTTCTTAACTTTACATACAAATAGTTTACCATAAATGGATTTGGAGAAGAAATAGGCACTTCCGCTTGGTACCAAGCATTTCCAGCTTCACCAGATAAACTCCATAACTCCTTCTCAATTGCATCACGGGCTTCGCTTAGTTTCACACTCAATCTTCCAATACCATTTCCGTACATATGTGTCCAGAAGCGAAGACACATTGGAGAGTCAGAGTCTGTAATACATATCACCAGCCTGTTATTATAACCAAAAATATTTAATGGTGTTACAGTCATTTGTACTATATAATTGTAGGAATAATAATAAAACTGGTTAACGATATACTCATGACAACAATAATATGAACTTCAACGTGTTACAGTTACAAAAACATTTTTAAAAAATGTGTTTAATAGAGGGAACTTAAATTTTTAACAATATTTTATAGCAGCATGGTTTAGTATGTTCGAGAAGTGATCTGGATCGTAATGCCAGTAGTTACGCTTTGTAGGGTTCGTCTGCCAAATATGACGATTGCTGTCATCTTGCATGGTACACTACTTGGAAAACGTTCCGAATTTGACTGAAAAGTTCCTTCAATTTTTCTAAAAGTTAAAAAAATATTCCCTTCTGAACTCCTAGACAACCACATTTCTTGATAATTGATTTTACTGCTGTATCGTTCCACTTGTGTCTTTATGCTTCCTAAAAATGACCTGTAATAAAATTGTCACTCACAAATATTGCTCATAACAACCTGGATCATCAAACCTGATTGAAGTGACTGATAAATTTTGTAACTCTCAACAGGCTGAGAAGTTAGCAGCTCCCAAAATAGTTGGTAGCTTCTGAAACAGGGTGATACTCGGATTTTTGTAGGATCTGTCTACAATCATTTGTCCATTCAGCTTAATTTTGGTCTACGTGCGAATGCTCTGTCATTCCATTGAATATCAATATTCTTGATCTTAAGCAGTAGTTAAATTTTTCATGTATCCATATTATGTTTCCTCACTTATTTACGATTTCTCGTGTTATGTAAGGGGATATGAGTTCAGACATCGGTTTGGTCGTCCCTGAATTTTGCAAGTGCGAATCGTGTGAAATATGCCGTAGAGTTGGCGAGTTTTCTCGGGGATGTATTGTTTTTGTGGCCCCATGATTTAATGCTGCTCAATGTTCACCCGTTTAAAATAATCGGTTATGCCTCGCTGTTAAGAGCCACATAAACTTAAATATACAGGATTGAATGCAAATCGTGAAAAAGCACGCAGGTACAGGTAGCCAGACCTAAATAAAGAATAATGAGTACAGCAATCTCAACTTTATTGTTAATAGTAAGGCCGCAAAACCAACATGAAGTTTGTGTTGATGAACAAGTAAAGTGATGATAATTCAATAACCACTTCGAAAGGAACATTGACCTTCTGGATTCAATTCCAATGCATGACGATACGTTTTCAGGGAATAAAGAGTGACCAACATCACATTCCATGCATTGGAAACATGGAGTCGCCTCTCTTATGAAGCATGTATTTTGGTACCTGTACGCCTGTGGTAACCCATTTTAGTGAATAAAGAACAGGAATGACATAAGGAACAAAGAGGCACACTTGTCCGGGCACGATGAGACAAACCGTTTCTGAGTTAATAGGCAGTCAGGCAATGCCGACAGGTACGCCACCCGTATAGCATGTAGGCCCTACATGATGTTACGCTTCCGGAGAATACTAGCGATGTAAAACCGTATTACTGAGAGTTATGCAACACGCGTGGCAACAAGAAAGGAGGAGGGGGTGCTGGTACGCAGGTACGCAGGCAGGACATCTTTAGTAGTACGTAAATAAATTTTGTATTGGAATTTAAATGCTCTTTTTCAAACATTTCCAAGTCTGTGGATATAGTCCAGGAGCAATTGTATTTTCGCTTATAATTAATGTTAATTTTGATCTTGTTATGGGAAGTTGTTATGCATGTTTCAAAGTAATAAAAATAGCTTGTCACCATTTTTTCAGTTGGCGATTACGACCGCCATCTTGAAAAAATGGCAGCCAAAACAAAATTTTTTTGTATAGTTTAAAAACGGTTGGTGATATTAAAAATTAGTTCAAACAAAAATTGTAGGAAATCAAATTTACAAAAGAAAATGTTCTTAAACATTTTTGATACAAGTCACAGTTTAGCAAAAAAAAAAAAAAAAAAAAAAAAAAAAAAAAACCTGTTTCAAGTTACATTATCATTAGGGCCTATACGCTATTATTCTGATTTTTATTTTGCATTAATTGTAATTTCATTTTTATTTATGTTCTTTATTACATTTGAAGTACTATTCCTGAACCTTATTTGTTTGTTTTGTTACAGATGTAATATGAAATACAGAATACGAGGCTAGCCAAGAAAATTGTTAGAAAATGGATCTTAGGAATGAATTTAACGATTGCTGCATTATATGTCAAGATGGTAGTAAGAATGGTTCTACTTCATTGTGCACAGTGTATTCTATTTCCAAAATTAGAGAAAGTGCTAATATACTAACAGAATTTGGTGATTGTGAGTTCAAGTGTGTGCTTCAAACATTGCTAGAAATTTCTGATGATGCACTGATCAAAACAGGAACAATATATCATAGGGATTGCTATAAAAATTTAACTAGTTCTTTAAAGTTGGAAAGAGCAAAAAAGAGATTTGAAAGAGCATTATTGGACCCAGATGCTATTCAGAAGCGGAAAGGACGGCCAAGCAGTAGTGAACTGT